>OZ018360.1:12911153-13211153 GCA_963969515.1 Yponomeuta evonymella | reverse complement strand
TCCCAAATTATGGTTTGATAGTTCATGGTGTCTAAGTAGGTAGCTGCAGATGCTATCTATTACAACCTAAACCTCCTGAAATAATTTAATACTTTCACTTGTCACAGAGTTAAGGCACAATATAATCTTATGTCTACAGTATCCACATAAGCTCTTAAAATCACTCACCTGCAACATGCATGCACAGTGATCAATCCCATAATATCTTCCTGAGAGAAAGCAGCCTTAGCAGCCTTACAAACATCCACTTTTATTTATTATTATTTATTTAAATTGCAAAACATTACAGTCTAGATAGACTATTGCGCTCTACATTTATGTCCGCTTATGTTCAGGTTTCTTTTTATTTCAAGCTAATGATGAACCCTTTCCTCACCTGTAAAGCCTTACACCACACATTATACTTGTTGGCTTTCTCCTGGGGTGGCGCCTGCGGCCGTTTCGGCATGATCTTGGTCCTTTTGGCGCGCCGGCGCGGCTCGTCATCCGACTCAGACCCGGAGGACTCCTGGGCAGAGCCCTCGTCGCTCTGCTCGTCCTGAATCCGCATGTGCACCAGCGACGGCGGGTTGAAGGCTTCTGGCCGCTGCAGCGGTATATATGTGCCCTCTTCCACGTCCGAGTCGTCCAACTACAATCGAAATGAAAGCGTCAATAGCTACGCCCTTTGCCTATTTGTTGCGTGTTTTATACGATTCGTTTCGTATATACGAAGTCGCTGGTAATTTTGGAAAGATATAAGAACGTAAGGAGATTATTTGTCAGCCAAAACGCCTGAATATTGCAGGGATTATGCTTGCAAGCGGTTTAACAAAAACTACGTTCTAACCTCTCCATCTTCCTTCTCACGGGACACGTCGACGTCTAGTTCGGCTTCTGTCGTGTACATCATCGTTGGAGCAGGATTTAGAAGCTGGACCAAGCAGTAACATCAAAGTTGTTGGGCAAAATTGCAATTTCACTCGACCCGAAAAACAACTTTTCTGCGGAGATTAATCGTCTGCACAGACTACGTAGAGATTGATCTTCTGTCACTGTCAAACTTGGCGTTGGCTTCAGAGATGTTATACGCCAAATATGGAATTACGGCACCGGTACACAAAATTATGGTACTTTAGGCAAAAATATGGTACAAAACAATTTTTTTTAGTTCAAAGGCGCCAACTTTTTTTTTATAAATTAAAGTTTTTTTTTTCGTAGACGTAAGATTTTCACCAAAAATGTCAACCAATTTAGCGTTTCACTTTAAACAAAAGCATTAACTTAAGTTGGAGATTGTGGCATGAGTAGGATTCTAACAATGACGGATTTTTGAAAAGAAAAAGAGTAAAAACAAAAGTTACCCGTGTAACAAGTAACAGTAACAAAATAACAGCAAAAGCAAACGAAACTGCAAAACCATTGTGTTTCATTACAAGACACAGAAGGCTGTCACGATAATTGCCAAAATTATGGTACTTTCGCGTACCATAATGGATGTATTATGGTACATGGTACGAACAGCTGCATTATGGTACATGTACCATAATTATGGCGCGTATAACACCACTGGTTGGCTTTTCGTGCGTGCGTGACATCACAGGATAACTCAGATAACCTCGGTTAAAGTGAATGAATGAATGAAGGATCAAAAAATCTAACACGCCTAGCATGAGAAACTCTATGAAAGATTATTGGGTCATATAGGTCAGAGGAAGCCGGTGTTAGCCTAGTGGGTAGAACATTATACTCGGAAGCGGGAGACCCAGGTTCGATTCCCAGTGCGGGCATGTACCTATGACTTTTCTTTGTAAGTTATGTACATTTCTGAAGTAATAGTAGCAATACCGCTCGCTAACGGTGAAGGAAAAACATAGTGAGGAAACCTGAGTGTCTGAGCTATTCACATACCTCAGCGCTTGAAATCGCCAATCCGCGGTGGGCACGCGTGGTGATAAAGCCCAACTCTCTCTCTGAGAGAAGGCTGTGCCCTACAGTGGGACGTTTAAAGGCTGCTTATGTTAGGTACATAAAGGACTATTTTAAAAGTGCGCTGTGTGTAACTTGTTATACTCGTTACGTTAACTGTTAGAAGAGTTTGTCATTTACAACTGCAGCTATTGTTCTAGGTCTGCCCCTAGATTACGCGTAGGTACCGAGTTCTTCCACGTAGTCAAACTATTTTGTCAAACTGATTTGACCACGTGGAAAGTTCGTTCCTCGTGGTCAAATTAATATAATGATCCTTCCTGTATAAGATTCTAAATGCCAAAAAGTACAGTGAAACAAATTACCCAAATTATCGTAATTTAACATCTATTTCGCCGTGTAACAACTGCATTTGACATTGAACTATATAATCAATTTGACAAAATAGTTTGACTATGGTTTGACTGTACTTTTTGGCATTTAGAATCTTATACAGGAGGGTGGATCCATTACCTATATAAATTTGACCACGAGGAACGCATTTTCCACGTGGTCAAATCAGTTTACAAAATAGTTTGACTACGTGGAAGAACACCGCGTACCAAATCCTAAGTATTTGGTGCGCATAATTAGGTCACTGATAGTTGGAAGATGTGTTTTTGTAAGTCCGTGCATGCGAATAAGAGACCGCGGAAGGCGGCAGATGGGAAAATACGCAGGGAAAAGGCTGAGGAAGACCCTGCAGTGGGCAGAGGTGGGCTGATAATGACTATTCTACGACTTAAGAATGTTTTTTTATGAAATGTAAGTATTTGCTATATTTGCTTTTTGTGGTTTCATTGTTTTTCCGCTTTGGTCGCTGATGGATAATTAATTCTTCAAACCATAATGTATTCAATGTAGATAGCTAATAAGACATTATTCTTACCTTACATGACTGGGCAACGATCTAGCGGTGCCTATGATACTTTTTTGTACAGTGGACAACCTTTGTATTTTTTATGCAAAGTAGGTAGCTCGTTACGTATTAGAGTGCACGTATGCAAAGATAGCAACCTTCATAGCTACATGGGACCTTTACATAGTTTACATACATCAGTGCTGTGCAGTAACTATTAATTTAATAAAGTTATGGAAACCCTGATTTTAAAAGTTTTATCAAATAATTTTGTGAAACCCATTTAATATTTAAAAACAAGTGTTTGGAGGAATTGCGCATTTAAAAATAACCATATTATATGTAAGTATAGGTATCCTAACGGTCTAAGGCCGTAAAGGTTTGTATATTACTTTCAGCTAGTATCGTATCGGCAAACGTGGTTTTGCATAAGTACTAACTAGCCTACGACCTATTCTCAGACCTACCAATTACACAATACACAAAAAAATCATAAGAATCGGTGAAGCCGTTTCGATAACAAACACTGAGACACGAGATTTTTATATGTTAGAAGATTAGGACCTTATATTACTATAATATTTCAAAGAATTTTTAATAAAAAAGTACATACATAACCAAAGAATTAATTTCGGTTTATTAAAAAAAATTAACCGCAACTGTAGGGATTATGAGTACACCACATAGACCATAATGGTGAAACCTTTACACCTCGCGCGCGCATTCTTTCTCTATGAACATCCAAACGAGCATGTACGGAGCGTGTCGCGGCTTCAGAACGGTCCGACCACAACCGTTCAGCCAGTGCCGCTGCGCGGGGCCACACGTAGGGATCTAACGCGCCCGGATTCCCCTCCCACACGGTTGCCTCGCCGCCTATCCATGACTCCTCCGAGCTTGCCCAAGGTCTATGCTCATAAACCTGCTGCCATGAACTGTACGGAGCGCCGTCTACTTCTTCAAACCATTTGCCGAGTCCAGTAGTTAAGGCCCACATGTCTTGATGTGATGCTACGGTACGAATTCCACTCTCTAGCTTTTCCGACCAAGTAGGGCCACGAGCTTGCAATGCAATATGTGGCATAAATTGTTTTAATTTAATTTTTATGTTGTGACTGAATTTAGAAGTCCATAAAATTGTAAGATTAGGCAAGGGATGCTTAGCGGCTAAATTAATTAGGGCGTTTTGCGTGAATTGGACCCAAAGGTCGGCTGGACTGGTTTTATTGAAGTTTTCTATCCAGCAAGCCTCAGAAATGTCGTCGCCGCCCAAGTGAAACACGTCCGTGACGCCGGTGAGCATAAGCAGTTCGTTGTAAATGCGTTCAAGGAGCTCATAAACGTGGGGGTTGCGTGGGTTCAGCTGTCCGCAAGGTGGGTCGCAGTTGTCGATGGAAGGATCCCGGTCGACGCAGTGTACAAGTACTCCTTGACCACTTTGCTGCCCCCAGTTCCACGCTCGCCCTACATGCGCTGGTGCGTCCACTTCTATCACAACACGTATGCCACGAAGTCGTGCATGGCGCACCACCGCCCGGACCTCCGATTCCGAATAAACTGCACTGTGCCCGTATGCTCCAAACTCCGCCAGCTGCGGTACGCTGCGCAAATGTAGCGGAAACGATTTTGAGTCGCTTATATGCCAATGAAACGTATTCAGCTTACATGCACCCATAGCGTCGATTGTACGTATTAGATCTGCTACAGGAAAGAAGTCATGGGAGGTGTCGAGCATCAGCCCTCTATACGGAAACCGTGGCTTGTCCTCTATGCTCACCGCCTGGTTAGCATATAATGAACCTGCGAGAGGATCATACCACACAAGTTGAGAGAAGGTCTCCAAACCATGCCGTGCGCCACAAAATGACTCTGCCTTAATATCTACCAAGAGTGAACAATTTTTTGTTTGTACGAAAAGCGTATAACTTTCATCGGTGCTTATAAGGAGCCGTGGATCCTTCTGACCCCTGCGATTAACCTTGACTTTGACACTAACGGGATAGAATTCTTTGACATTATTAGGACCTTGTAGATCTTTAATTTCTTTGATGAATAACTCAAATGCGTCTTGAATATGTTCCTTGACATCCGCGGAAGGTGCGCTCACAGTTAGATTGAAATAGTCAGCTCGTACAGAGACTGCACTTTCACCTAGGCTCACGGCAATTGTAGGCTGAGGCCACAGCGGTGCCACCCGTGGACATAGCATATTACACGTCACCAGCGATTGAAAATTACTTGCTGAACTATTACTATACCGTATCGGTATACACTTCCAATTTACACATTCCCAACTCCACAGTGGCAAATCGACCCTGAGGGAAAATCATTCAAATAAAATCACCTTCGTACCTAAATTCGATACAAATTCGTAACTGGACAGACTTACGCCAGTATCTGAAACCAGGTAACTTGTAAACTGATGATCACTAATAAAAGTGTAAAATTATGTTGTTCGGCTATCTGGATGTCTAGCATCGTATTTCACATTGTTTGAATGTAACTTTGGACGGCATATTTCATTGCATGATTATCACTTCGCATATCAGCTCATTAACTACAATAATTTCTAATTTATGATTATTTTGATTAGAGTATAATTCAATTCAATTCTGCTTTATGGACTCACTGCACTGATTATCCCGTACAATTTCGCCAACGTCACGTGTTAGGCAAGAAATATCCAATTATGTTTTTAAACGTTTATCCAAATATCAGAAATTTAAATCTAATAAAAATATTTTTACAAAATGTCTGAAGTCCTTGTTTTATCAAAACTCGAGTAGGTGTAATCACAGAGAAAATAACGGTATAATTTTGGAATTTTCACTTTTTAACCACAGAAAAAAAAATTGTGGGGAGACGATTTCTGTTATCTACTACAAACTCCATGATGATTGGTACTCTGTAGCTAACACTGACCATCTTGATACCTACTTTTTAGGTAGGTAGGGTTTTTAGGGTTCCATAGTCAACAAAGAACCCTAATAGTTTCACCATGTCCTTCCGTCTCTCTGTCTATCAGTATCGCTTTAGAAGAAGCTAAATTTGGTATACATTTTTGTCTCATATTTTCCCATCTTAATATTTTCTATTAAGTAATATCAAAATATTCTTTTCCTTGGACCTAACCCTACTAATATGGTTTCAATATCGGGCCAACAAAGTGTAATCCGAGCGATATTGGTCGGAGAATATCAGTAGGTATCATCATCATCATCATCATCAGCCATTTGACGCCCACTGCAGGATATAGGCCTCCCTCATGGTTTTCATAACCAGTAGGTATAGATTGTCGTTACCGTTATCCTATCCAATGTGCCAACGTCCGCGTCCTGATGAGATGAATAGAACCCAACCATATAATGGCAGCCATGAGCCAGTCGACAGTTTGTAGGCAATCTGAATAGGTTAGTGAGAGAAGAATATCACATATCTTGGGGTTGGATAAAAATATATTTTTCTCATTAGCAGCAGTTTATTTTGATTTATTATTTTTTAGTTGAAAATAAAATCAAAATGTTTATAAAATAATATATTTTAATCACAGCCTGGACAAATAGCTGGCTATTTTCATATTATAAGTTTCACAAATATAGCATACTTTTTTACAGGAGCCCTTCTCGGGGGTTACTGGCATAAAGAATGCGTACATAAATTAGATAACTGCAAAGAATGGCACCGAAAGTAGCAAAAATGAGGCCTATTATAATGAGAGCCAAGTTTTTGACTAAATAAAAGTTGTATGTGCCGTAGTCATTAGGATACTTTAAGCATAATTCCATCAGCGCCGGGAATACAAGAAGAAGTAACGAAGTGCAAAGGTTCCCCGCCATTGCCACAAACGGACCTTGGAAAGGTATGAAAAAGCTTACAACAACTGAAACAAAAAAAAACAGGAGTTTTATTTGCTACAAGCTAAAGTAATACTTAATAAAAACTGACTTTTCACGGATATTTACTAGTTTATTTTTTCATTTTACATTTTTCCGACGTTTCGGTTCTTTTGCAAGTCCCGTGGTCTCGGTAGACTGAGGTGACAGGCGTCTTTTTGAAAGCATTAACTGTTAGTTTACTACCCACGGAAAAATTACAAAAAAATATTAGTTTACGTTCCAAAAATAATTTGGCAATTTTTTTAAAATTTAAATTGGTAAAACAATTATTTCATATAAACTCAAAAATAATAATAATTTATTATTGGTGTTGTATAGGTTGACTCTGAAACCAGTATGTCAAAACATAACACTAATTTATAGACACTATGCGCATTGCGGACTTTAGATCTTAGGTAGTGACCAACTCTGGGAGCCGTGGGTGACAACAATATAGCCGGAATCATCCACAAAATATAAATACTGAGGTAACCCTAGTTTGGGACCAGGAGCGTGTTGTTTCGATGTTATTCTACGTATGCTACCACACTTTATACGAACAAACAAACGTTGAAAATAATTGAAACGAGAGAGATATGTTCAATTCTTACTTACAAGAAACGATGACAAAACAAGGCCGAATTATGAGATCTAACGTGGACATCATAGCGTCTGTTTGGTCTGCTTCGTCTAAGACATGGTGTTTTAAATAATCCAGAATCATAGCTGTTGCAGGGTAGATGTTGATTGGGTATGCAAAGGCAATAGCAACCAGATGCAAACCTATTGCAACCATTGTAACTCTGTTATATTTATTAAAAACAAATAGGTATTAGTTAAGCCCTCCCCATCAATATAGGTAGATTCAATACATGTTTCATTCTTTTGAATACTCACTGACTGTCGTAGGGCAGAGCCCGCAATATATTTTCATCCATAGCTCCAAAAGACCAGTAGCCCAGAGCTCCAAATATCGTCCCAAACATACAAGGAAAGAAAATGCCTATTTCTATAATCCCATACCGTTTTGTTATATCTCGTGGGTCATCGATTACTTTATCCAACGTTAAGACCTATAAACAACATTATTATTAACGGAGAATGATGGTAAAATAAAAATACTTATCGGTTAATTATTGACTTGTGAATTAGGCATAATTAAGAGTACGTTTATCCGGAATAAAATTAATTAAACTGAGAATGTTTTTATGAATGTTATTCCAGATATTTTAAAATATTTCAAAGACCACTACTGCCGGACAGTCGATAATTATTAGTTAATTCTAATGTGCCGTGTTAACATTCTCAAGTTAAATATGGGCAAATATGGACAAAAGCAGGCCCCTCGAGCTCAGGCTTAAATTTGATCGGTCTTGAAACTTGGTATCACGGTGTGATGATAACACTGGAAGTTGGATACGGGGTCTACTTAACGCATAAACTTTGCCCGACGATGCCGTCTGGATTAGGGATGGACGATTCACAAAAACAGTCTCCCCAGCAGAAATTGAAATCCTACTAATATTATAAATGTGAAAGTTTGTGAAGATGTTTGAATGTTTGTTACTAAATCACGCAACAGCGGCTGAACGGATTAAGATGAGATTTGGTACGGAGATCGTTCGAGTCCCGGGGAAGAACATAGGATACTTTTCATTCCGGAAATTACTCATTCCATGCGGACGAAGTCGGGGGCAAAAGCTAACAAATAAATAAAACTTAATTTCAGACTAATATCCATACAGTCAGACGAGACGGTACAAAATTAAAATAAAAAAATTATTTTAATTAGAGGACATTTTTAAGCTGAGAATGTGTTCCGGATTGATAATATTAACAGCAAATTTCCGCTTAAATTCTCATCGGGGACAATATTCTCGGGAGCCGTCCATCGCCAGTCTTGATTCGTGTTTTTGTAATTTGATAATGGACATTGGCGTAGACAAATGCCACATCATAAAATTTATGATCAGTGTATAAATGTATCTAGAGATAGAGATAGATGGATAGATAAATAGAGAACACTTTATTGCACAACCAGAAAAAAAGAATCACAATTATGATAACGCCGTATAATTTATACATGGTTATTTTTTTAATGTACAATTCCATTTACAACATTTTTTGTAGGATTTTAAGGATATATTTTTTTCATTTTCGTATTTTGAACTTCTTATGAAATAACCTTGTACGTAGTTTAGAAAGAAAGAAAGACATTTATTGGGACAAATTAACACATCACAAGAAAAAAAGGCGTAACAAGTAACGTAAACAAGTACAAAGGAAGAACAAGTCACATAAATACAACATAATACAAGGCAAAGTTGCCACAATGGGCATCTGACTCAGCATTGTGCTGAGGGTGTGACCTCTAGTTTACAAACACATATCTAAAAATATGATACAAATAAAAGGGCATAATGTGGTTCACTTTCGTCACCAAGGAAAACAAATCTTAAGTATATTCTTCTTTCTTAAGTTTATATTTTTTGCGCAACATACATACAGACCGTTTTTGCGAAAAGTGGCTGACAGTTTTTCCTTTATTATGATTTTAACGAGTCACGGTCCCAAAACCGCGCAAAAATGCTTTATTGCAAAAAAAAAATAAACCTTAAAAATAAAGAAAAGAACATACTTAATATTTATTTTTATTAGTGTCGCTAGTGAATTTCATGGAGCCCTTCAATATAATACAACTTGAGCTTTACCACACCGACGACGCTCATATTAAATAGATAAGTACCAAAAGCAAACAAAACAGGCAATGCCTCGGTTGCAACCATTTTAAGTTCACCATGAGGACTTCTGAAAATTTGATAGAACACCAGGCTTATACCTATGAGGTTCAAAAAATTTCCTGAAAAATTAATTTATAGTTATATTCGTAGATAATGTAATTTATAAAAAGCGACATCTCGAGAGATTAGAGGCAAATGCCAGTTCCTACCTGCCATGGATATATAACTGATGATTTTCAAATTCTTCATGTAATATTGCAGTAACAGGTAAGGGAAAAACAAAGTCAGAATTGCCGGTTTGTGTGATTCCCAATCCATAATCTAGAAATAAATGCTCCAGTTAGAAATAAAATTACTTTTCATTTATCTTGTTGTCACTGAATAGTTAGCAAACAACTGAAGATTAATTAAAGTAGATATCGTGTAATCGATACCTACCGAAAAGGCTTGAATTGACACTTGAACGAAATTAATTTTAGTTTATCTATAAGAGAAAATAAACTTACATCACGTAAACTATCTGAGGTGAATATTACACAAACGGTGCTTATCGCCAGTTGACTCAAAACCATGAAAAATCCGACACATTTTCTGGAAAAACATAATTGAATCGTGTGATTTTAAAACGACACATGTCCTTTCATTACAACTTTGCAGGAAATAGAAAAAACTGTTTTATTCAAATACTAATATCTACAACAGCAATATTTTAGCATATTATATTGATTTCTGTATGAATAAACTACATTTTTTTTTCTAATGTAAATCAATAGGTAGGTGTAAATAATTTAATAAAAAAAAATGGGCAAGTGTTATTTTAAAAACACATGTGACTTGTGTTGTTTTAAAATCACACGATTCAATTATGCTTTCGTTTTTTTTTCTGGTTTATCTCTATGGAGTAGATGGGATATAGATTAGATTAGAACACTTTATTGTACACCTTCCTCAGGGAAGAGACCCGTGCCCCTCGTTGGGGACATAACGGGTTGATGATGATTGTACACACCAGGAAACAAAATACATTAAGTTATATATTGAGAGAGCATTACATACGGTCCAGAACGGCCCAACCATCTCAACACAGGAGGTCCTCGAAGAACAGCTAAGCGGAAGCCGTAACGATAGGGAATGTACGGGATCCTCAATTGTCTGCTGATTTCATTCAGACAACGCATCTGCAAATGAACCACAATAGTTTCAATGATTTTAGTTGGCCCGAAGAACTCAGAAATAATTTCCTTTTTTCCTCTGTGATAATACTGAGGTACTTTTCGGTAGGTTAGGTAGGCAAACACTATAATGTATGATGTACCTACTAGGTATACTAGAGGAGACTTTCCAAACAACATTTAATTGTGTTTCGCAAAATTAGGTTAGCTGCAAGTCTGCATTTTCACTTCCCATTTAGTGTTTCTGGACACTACACAAACTATCTAGGTAGTAAATTTTTAGAGGTAGGTAAGTTCTACAAGAGGTTTACTAATGTATTGCCAAAAATCGTTTCCCAAAGTATTACTTCCCAAACTATTTTCCGCAAATTATCACTTGGCAAAAAAACATTTCTTAAAACAACTTAAAGCAAATAAACAGTTAGCAAAAGTTATTATGGCAAGTTATTGTTTACCAAATAAATACTTGATCAAAATTCATTTTAGCAAGCATTATTCAGTCAAAAGTATAATTTGACCAAATGAATAAAATGCGAAATGTAAACTAGAACAAAAATTTTTTTGTTTGACTCAAAACTAAGTTTTTTAGTGAAATATTTTTTTTCGCTTTTATATAAAAAAAAAGAACTAACACCCGAAGTTTCAGGATGGAGGGTCGCTGCGAAACTTCGAACCTATTTTTTAATCAAACAATTATTTGCTATATAACACTTGCCAAAATAAAACGTTAGCATAATAAACGTTTGTCTTAATAAAACTTGACGCAGTACAATTATGCGAAATGATAATTTGACCAAATGAATAAAATGCGAAATGAAAACTTGCTAAAGTTTCATTTGGGAAATGAAACTGATGCCATAAGTTTATTGGGAAGTAAAATTTGGCGAAAAATACTTTGGCTAAACGGCGGTATCCCTCTACAAGAATCTTGACTCACAAAATTTATTAGTAATGTCACGTAGTATTATTATACGTACTAACGTGTTACTGACTTGATATCGTGGAAGATGAATAAGTACCTACTTACCAGTACCAAATGGGTATGTATTAAAATTATACCAGTGGATATATTCATTATAGGCCCACATACGATGCCCGCTTGACTGGTTGCCAATGGAAAACCCAATATTCCGGCTCCGAACCCCAATCGGATCATATTGAAGTAAGCCATCCAGTTGCTGAAAATCAGAATTACTTACTTAGGCCGACTTGCACCACTTCTTAAATGTCACTTCAGGCGCCATTTAAGTGAGACTTTTTGTGAGGTTTTTGTGAGTAAGACTTTTTTGGAGACAATTTTATGATCTACAAACTTTCATACTTGCATTTTTCCGGTACTCTCACTGTTTCAGAGATATATATGCAAATTATATCTGTTCGAACAAAAAAAGAATTGTCGAAATCGGTTAAGATTTAACGGAGTTAATGGAGGAACATAGCAAATATATATATATATATATATATCAGAAAATTGATCGGCTCAGCAAACACCTCGAAGCTACTGTCAATGTCGTTTCGCTAGAATGCTCGCTAGAACGCTCCCGTTTATTTGGAACGAAATGAACATTCGCTACAAATGAGCATTACACATGAATGCTCAAGTCTATCCGCAGCTAGGTTGAACAATATGAGAAACGGCTATGTTGGCGCTACACAAGAAGTGTGTCCTTGAAAACAAGTACCAATAAATTAAACATGATTAAACCACTTTTAATAAACAAAAAATTTCAGTTCTCAATTTAATTTTTTTGCATAGGTACTTGAAAAGTTTCAAAATTAATTTGAGAATTTTAAACTTTCATTGATACTGAAAAAACCGTTTCCAGGATTTGCGTGATCTATACTAATAATAAATCTGTAAGGGTCGGTCATGGAGTAAGTTAGTTTGTTTTCAGAGATATTGTGTTTATAGGCTCAATATATGATACTGAAACTAATTTCACGATTTTTAGAATTTTTTTCTGTATGTGTGTATGTATGTATGTTCCTCTATAACTCTTAAACCAATTATCCGAATTTGATGAAATTTGGTATAAAAACATATAGACATCTAGGACACAGGATAGGCTATTTAAATTCTAGCTCCAGTTATGATAAGACGTGGCCCCCATACAAATGCTTCGTAAAAATCGAAATGTACGCGAACGGAGTCGCGGGCACAGCTAGTTTTTAAATAAAGCGTTGTGTTTATCATGATTCATGCGTGTGCTACGAATTCAACTTTTCGCATACATTTAGCTACACATGCTAGGGGTGCCTAAAATGAATGAAATTATAGAGGAACGATGCGACGCGAATTTGAAGATTTTGCTTTGATTCTTGCTGCTAAATGACGCTGCGATTATTAATGCCTTATTAAAAACACGATTTCTCTAAAGCACTACTTACAGGTAGTTTATTTAATCTGTGGTTACGTATTTTCCTTGTAAAATCTCCAGCGCAGGGTACTTTAATCGGTATTCATCGAGTGCTTTAAGTTTTTTATGTCATTATTTTTTATAAGTATTAGATTTTTTATTCATGAATGACATTATTGACTATCTCGCATTATAATTAAAACTTAGTTAAATTAAATTCAATTAAAATTTAAACTTTTTTACCTACAAATTGACATAAACGTTATTTATATTTCTATTTTTCTATGTATATAATTTTTTTTTTAACAGTAAGCCCTACCTGCATGACACGTTTTCCTTCATTTGGCGTGGAGGTGCTATTTGAAAACCAGCGCTGTTTCAAATAGAAACAGCAAACGCTGAAATAGTATCATTGTCACACGCATACTCCTTTATTTCTTAATTATTGTATGTAAGCATGTTTGTTTGTGGCAATAAATCATTCATTCATTCATTCATTCATTCATTTTGTTTTTATAAGACCGTAAAATCAGCGATAAGTTAAAACATTGATGTCTAACTAGCGCTGTAAAAGGACCCAACGTTCAATTGTGGGAAGGCGGGCGGACATTGTCAATTGTGTTACCAATCGGAGCGAGTTCAGTATTACCCGGCAAAATATCTATGCACCCGCCTCCGTCAGACCGCCGTGAAGTACCGACCGAGATATTTCAACGGGTCATACACCAATAAAATCATTGGTTTGACGTTTTTGTATAAAACCAACCATGACTTACGCTGTCACTTACTCCCAGTTTCTCGTACGCTGTTAATCTACTGTTAACAGCTGTCAATTGACCAAAGCGCATATAAAAAAAAACCACTGACAGTTGTTAACAGTAGATTAACAGTTTGTTAGTGTACGAGAAACCGGGGGTTAATATCACCCAATCATCATTCACGTCACGCATTGCGCACAGAATGAACCGATCGCTGAGTGATTTTCTCTGCAGCACATTTTACGCTCATTTCATTGGTAAAGTTTTTGAGTGTGAATTTTTTAGCATCTTCTTTGGGTTTTTTATTTGTAGCCTAAAATACTGAAATAAAAATGAATACCTACTACTGTCAGCATTGAGGACTACAACGCAGGCGAGACCCGAATTCAATATTGGGATTCATTGCGGGTTACGTTGTGGTTATTCCAGTTTTTAGGGTTCCGTAGTGGCAAGGAACCCTTATAGTTTCGCCATGTCCTTCCGTCTGTCTGTCTGTCTGTCCGTCTGTCTGTCCGCGGCCTAGCTCAGAGACGCATAGTACGAATACGCTGAAATTTGGCAAACGGTAGAATAAAATCGTAATTTTTTTTTCGTTACTACCCCATTAATCAGGGATGTAATTTTTTTTCTCGCCTATACCATACTATGGGTATCGTTGGATTGGTCCATTGAAAATTACGTTGATGAAGTTGTTAGTTCTGTAAAACAGATAAAACCCCCTCTTTCTATTGAACTCTACACTGCGCGTGGCCCGATACGCACTTGGCCGGTTTTTTAATATTTCCTCTGTTTTCGATCAAATGTGTAACGACTTACGGCAGTATAATTTTTGGCTGCCGATGCGCCCAGGGGTCATATTCGTCCCCCTCGAGGTGAGAGGGCAAGCGAGCCTTCCTGATGTCGATCTCGGACTGTCGCCCCAGGGGCACTATGGTCACTCTGCTCACCGCATCGAACGCCCTGAAAATAACCCCGGAAGTGGTAATATGAGACGGCGCGAGTTGCGTGTTTTGTGGCACTATATTATGATGTCATAATGCGACTTTTGAATATTGGGCGCGCAATTCGAGTCGTGATGCTTCATGCTACCTACGCTTGTGAACCCCCGGTTTTTCGTACACTAACAATGTGTTAATTTGCTATTGACAGTGGGCCGGTTTCTGAATAGAGAATTTTACTAAGTAAATACTTAGTAAAATTCTCTTTTTTTGAGAAATTCGAAAAGACGGCACTACAGTTAACTATTTACTTAGCGAAATTCTTAATTCAGAAACTGGCCCTTAGTCAGATAGCCAAAGTGAATTAAAAAAACCAACAGACCACCGTCAACGAGGTCGTTAATCGTTAACCGCTTGTTAACAGGCGAAAAACCGGGGGGTAAGATTCGCATTGGCCTTGATAAAGTGGGGGTCCACCCCAAGATAGTAACTGTAATTCGTAGTTGCATTAGGATTCGATGCAATAGAATAGACGATAGCTTTTCAGAGGCCAGGTTCACCCTAGATACGCAGACTCGCCGTACGCAATAGACTTAATTATTGAATTTTGAATTAATTCATATACCTAAAAATTACCAACTTATTATTGCACAGAGAAATGCTATGACTATAATATTAATGCTATCACAACCCACCGGGTTTGATAAATGCTTATATGGCGTCGACACAAAATTTGGTGTAGATTTGGCCATATTGCGCGACAGTTGAGTAATTTGGCACGTTATTTCTTTTCTAACAAAAACAAATGCGATGTAAAATGGGAGACTTTAACACATACTGTTTAGACTGCTTTTGAGGAATGCTTTAGAAGAATCGAAATTTTAATAAAAAGAAGACTTAATTGAGGCGCAATGTGTAACGTCGACAGTAAGAAGATAGAAGTAGAAATATAGGTAGGTACTATAAAAATTACAATACTCATCAAGTCTTCAACAGTTCAAGGACCGACGAAGAACAAAATGCTCTCTCGAATGGTAACGTTATAAAATACAATACAAACATGATTGATAAAAAATATGCCAGCAATCTAGAAATCTTAGTAAATTCCTTGTTCAATTCGAAACAATACTTGTCATCAAACAATATCTTATAAGTTTTATAAAATGTCGATATAAACATGCTAAAAACTTTTCATTTTTTAAGCGAAATAAATCAATTCTGTTTTTTTTTACGGACACAAGCAAAATGATTCATTCGCACTTTATACAACACATTTGACCACAGATTAAAAAGAAAAAAAGACAAGTATTTGACAGTGACGGGACAGGCAAGACAGTCAACACGTAGTTTAAAGGAAAGGAGTCGATATCATGCTATTCGATACCAAAGTTACCAAATGGTCAATCCATCTATGTTTGACTGTAGCTACGGCTTAATAAAAAGCAGTAGAAATTCAAGAATTCGCTTCTGTTCACTCTTTAGGGACTTTTTATAGAATTTTAAAAATAAATGTAATAAAAAATTAATGTAGATAAATAACATTCAATTTAAAAAATGGGGAACTTGCGTCTAACTTAGATTAGAGTGACATAATATTGCTTTTATAACGTAGAAGACATAAAAACATAGGAAAAATTATAAAATCAAGCCTTTAAATATTTTTCCGGGATCACAAAAAAACCGGTCAAGTGGGAGTCGGACTCGCGCACCGAAGGTTCCGTACTCGCGCTTGGCTGTTTCTTATTATTTGTCGTTAGCATAATATATCACCATTATTTATTCAATAAATGGATTGACTTGGCCATCGCATGAAAACATAACGTATCTCAAAAGTAATACATATTATATTTAATTAGATTGTTTAGTGCGATTGCCAAGTCAATCTATTTATTGAATAAATTAACCGACGTGGTATTACGTGGATCTCACAACTTTTTACGGTAGAAGAATTGAGTTGCGAGACTTCGTTTTTTGCAAGTTATGTTTTTAACGGCCTTTAAGTTTTGCTTTGTATTGTAATTGGCGGTCTTATCGCTAAAAGCGATCTCTTCTAGACAACCTTAGGATGGATAGAACTGAAAGATGAGGAGAGTAAGTAGGTAGTAGGTGTACATGAAAGACATTGGCAGAATATGTACATAAACTAAGTGATAAAATAAAATAATTAAGCTAACCAGAAAATAAAAAAAATATACTGTACAAACATATATAGATATAATTACAATTTTACAAATTTTACATATGAACAAACAACAGATACAACTTACTATGGTTAGGTACTATTTAGATGGAGTCTTCGATGCGAATACGTTGCTGGCGCCCATGTAGATGACTAGAAACCAGTCAATAACCATTGGAGATATGTTAAGAGAACGAAGCAACGCAGACAATATGTCGAAATCGACGGTATTGAAGGCATGGCTGGAATCGAGTAGCGACAAATCAGTCAGCTGCCCTTTCTACATACCCAAGCACAGTGCCGGTTTTAGTACTACCAGCGCCCTGGGCGAGATTTCTACGGCGCCCCCTAACTGCAATTCAAACCCATACGAAAAAAGGCGAAGGATAATAATGAAATAACCATTTATGAAAAGAAATAAACATTTATTAAAAAAACTAATAAAATTTTACTTTTCTAGCCTTTCTATCGGCGAACTCTTTTATTAAGTTATCAAAGTCGATGTTTTCAGCAATTTCATTTTCGATTGACAAAGTTGCCAAGTTTGTCAATCTAGATTGAGATATTGTCGATCGCAGATAGGTTTTTATCAGCTTAAGCTTAGAAAAACTCCTCTCTCCACTAGCAACCGTTACGGGAATAGTTAATAATATTCGTAATGCTATCCTAACATTTGGATATAGTTCTTGTAAGTTGCGGTCTTTGATAAAATTTAAAACAAAAACAGGAGTAACCACTTTCTGATCAGGCAAAAACGATTTCAGACTTAGGAGTTCATCGCACAACATACATCCATCTATATCTGATTTGGAATTTACATTTAATTTCAATTGAAGATCACTACCGAGTTTGATAAGGTCGTGTTTTTCTGGAATCTGTTTTAAATTGTACAAAAAAGACCAAGATTCCGAGTACTCACATAACTGTTCAAATCTTTCGTTGAGTGAAGTTAACGTCGTGTCCAAAAGACAGTTGAAAAATTCAACCTCAAATTTTTTTTCTGGAGAAGTTATATGCTCATCTTGGGCAGTTTCACCAGCTTGGCGCTTAACACGTCGAATTCTTGTTGTCGCTCTAAACACAGGTTCTATTTCTAACTCTTCAGCCAATTCCTTCGCAGTTAAAATGGCGCTTTTAAAGCCTGTATTTCTATATTCTTCCAAGAAATTGCAGCATTTTTTCAACATGTCTGTGCATTTACCGAGATCCATGTCTGTTGATTGTAGAGATTTACTAACGACATTAATTTGAAAAAGTATGTCATACCAGACAACCAATGAAACTATGAAGCCGAAATCTTTTAGCTGTTCGGCTAGAGTAGTAGCCTCATGAGAGACTTGAACATCAGTTTGCTGAGTTTCAATAGCCAAAGTGATTAAAGCGTCATGGACGGCGCTAATTTGATAACGGACTGCTTTAACACTGCCTATTCTTGCTTCCCAACGCGTGTCACTGAGTTTTTTTATAGTGTACAATCCCAAGTGATCGGTCAGAATTTTCCATCGATGAACAGAAGCTGAAAACAACGTAAACAACCTCTGAAGTACTCCAAACAAAGTGACAGATTTTACAGATGACTTAGCGGCATCGCATAGTACGAGATTGTAGCTATGACAGCCACACGGTACATATACAGCTAAAGGATTTATGTCCAGAATTCTCCTTTGAACTCCAATATTTTTTCCTTTCATGTTTGCTCCGTTGTCATAGCCCTGACCTCTACAATCGTTCAATTCCAGTCCGTATTTATTTAAAATATCAATAATAACTTCAGTCAGCCTTTCACCAGTCGACTCATTAACAGGTATAAATTCTATGAAATGCTCTTTTACTGATATTTTATCGACATCTGTTGATAAATCAACAAATCGTATTGTCAGTGAAAGCTGTTCTATATGACTAATGTCCGGAGTACAGTCAGCTATAATAGAATAATATTTCGATTTCTTTGCACGTGATATGATTTCTGACTTCACTTTTTCACCCATCAGCTCTATTAATTCATTTTGAATGTCTTTTCCGCAGTAGTGGTCAGAAACATCACCCTTTACAGCTAATCGCAAGTGCTCCTCCATAACTGGATCAAATTTGGCTAGTTGGCTAGTTGTACTAAACCCAAGAACTTTCCATTATTTGGCGTATATAGTTTGTCGGAAGTACCTCTAAACGCCATATTGTTTTCAGCTAAATACAGTGTAATATGCATTAATCTAGACAAAATATTATTCCACCTTGTAGTTTCCTTTCTAATCAAATGTTGCTCTTGACAATCTATTGTTTTTCCCGTTTTTAATCTTAGTTCAGCCTCAATCCATGAGAGGTAAAACTTCTTATGAAAAGTGCTACTTTCATGAACTTTTAACATTTCTGATAAGTGTTTCCAGTCGTTATATCCTTCAGATGCTAAATTTGACGTTGAGCTGCTATCAAATAGCCGGCAACAAAAACAGTAAACTCGATTTTTAGAAACTGAGTATATTAACCAACGACGCTGAATTATTTCATTGTTTGCAAGTTTTTTGGTAAAATGAGAATTTAAGAAATGTCGCCCTGTATCATTCTTTGGATAATTATCAATGTGAGTTTGCACTGGGCCATTAGTTATTATATGATCAATAATTTTGCTATTTCGAGTGAGTGGCCAAGTGGCTGGATCCGATATATTTGGAACAAGAGAACTAACGTCATCTAGAATTTGTATTTGTTGTACAGCACCAATAGTGTCATCCTGAGCAGCATCTGTAATTGTAACACAACTTGTCTCCTCACTTCGGGAAACTTCGTCCACAATCTCTTCAACAGCTAACTGATCTGACTTGTCAGACAGAGACTCCACTACCGATGCATTCGCTTGTATTTCAGATGTAGATGCCACATTAAGGTCTTGATTTTTTTGTTGTGATATATTTGCCTATATTCATAAACTTTTTTGTTTTTTCAAATTCCTTCTCTTTTTCTGCTTTTCGTTTTCTATATTTTGACCCAGATGGTTTTCTTTTGAAAGGATCAACGTGTTCAGACATTTTGTACTAATCAAATCTGCAACAAATCAAATCTGCGTAAGTCCGATCATTTCTATAAATTAATTAAATATAACGCTATTGAGTGAGGACGACCAAAAACGCTTTACATTCAGGAAAGCGTTAGCATACACGTGAACTACGATCGAAAAATCTAGGTAAGGTAATATTGTCATGGCAGCGGAATAATTGTGAAATGTTATATTTAAAAGCTTGTGTTACGTGATAGTGCTTAGATTTGTATGAAAAAAATCACGATCATCCACTCGTTCCCGAAAAAATGACTTCTATGTACAGTCAGATGCAAAAGTCGGTGGACACTTTTCACCTTTAACACAAAGGCTTACGAATGAACAGTGTTCATCCACTTTTACACTT
Source organism: Yponomeuta evonymella (assembly GCA_963969515.1). NCBI lineage: Eukaryota > Metazoa > Arthropoda > Insecta > Lepidoptera > Yponomeutidae > Yponomeuta > Yponomeuta evonymella. The sequence goes on along the minus strand of OZ018360.1, from coordinate 13,190,929 downwards.
GACCGTACCTCCTCGACATTCATTTATTATCTCCGTGTTAAAATTTCATCAACATTATATAGTCAGTTCCAGATATATTTTATAATATATAATTTACTTTAAATAGATTAGCCCACTCCAAACATAACATAAACAAACAAATGTTACTCTTTAGTATAATAAGTAAAGATAGTTAAAATAAAATTGTACTTACCTAATTAGTGAAATAATCCGTCATAAAGCAAATACCTACTTAAACACTATTTGTATTTAAACTTTTTGGATAAAACTTATGTCACTCTGTAGTCGGCGACAAAAAGTAAAAAACATGCACTTCGTAACTTAGCGTGGACCGCCTGATTACTGCGTCTGTTTGTTTTAAAATATGTAATTGCGATAACTGTTTTTAAGTGCGTGCACCGATTGAATGAATAAGAATGAGCTGTGTTCCGCTCCATCAAAAATAACGCCAACTCTTTTGAACTAAAATGTTAAAAAGAGATAGATAATGTGTTTCTCTGTGGTCGGGGATTCCCAGTAAAATGAACTGTATGTATGTAGTGCTCCGACCGAACGGATTGAGCACTGCGTTCCATTCTAGTGTTGCCAACACATCGTTTTTTTTTTCGCTTACAGAGATGGGAATATAAAGGGGCGCTGCTTAACGGCGCCCCTTAAAGTCCGGCGCCCCTGGGCGGTCGCCCAACCGCGCCCTACCCTAACGCCGGTACTGCCCAAGCACATGTCATCGTTAATCTTAACAAGAGCCGTACAGTGGTATGACTTGAACGGAAACCGGGCTTGATTGTTCATAGTAAGGAAGTTGCCCGACTGGTAATTAACCAGGCGTTCTAGAACTCTGGACAGGAATGGTAAAATAGATATATGGGACGATACTCGGAAAAGGAAGTAGGATTAGTCTTTTCAGGGAGAGGAGTAATTTGGGCTTCTGTCTAAGCCGTCGGGGAAATCGCAGTAGAGATGGAGTTGTTGAGAAATTTGTTGATGACGTGAATGATGATGTCAAGGATAGGTAATTTTACGGCATTTCACGTTTCACATTTCACGGCTAATGCTGTCACTACCGATTTCTTGAACAATCAGTAAATTTACTAAGATTTAAAGGTGAGATATCAGGAGTTGGAAGCAAAGAAAGAAGATTTAGTGTTTCAGCTTTTTAGTATCATCAAAGATAGACTCAGTAGCAGATAAATGTTGATTTAGTACATCAATGTTCAAATCATTTGGAAGGGAGTTTTGACAAGATTTTCCAACTCCGATCGAAGAAATTTCCAGACTTTAGCTGGATCTCTACTTTCAACTGATTCATAAATGTGGCGTCGTTGTGCATCCCTACATATCATATCACGTGTCACGAACTGATTTTAACATGGTTACACCTTCCCTTTATTATTTTTACTGTCAATAACAAAGTGGGTGTTAGTCTAAAACCTTACGTTATAGGTATCACCGTTAGAAAAGTAAGTAAAAAAACATCACGTGATTAATGGACGATCCCTAAGGTTTGACGTATTTACTATTAGTTGTGGAGTAGGTATGTATTATGTGCAGCACTACCGAAACTGCATAAAAGTGTGGTTATCCTAAATATAAATGCTAATGATATTTTCTAGCTTATAGGTACCTATTTACTAGGTAACCTAATGCTTTCTCATGCTAGCAAACCTGCAGGCACCGTGCGAAGTATCTAATCCATAGATTAAAAAGAAAAAAGACAAGTCTTATTACTAACCTCCCTAGTTGTGAGGCACCATGGAGGTCAGTGGCTCTAATACAGAGTTGATGCTGTGCCACCATGGAGGCTTTTACTTGGAAGTAAGTGTGCAGAGTCCGAGGTCCCCGTAACAAACTATCGATATAAAATGGACGAAACGGAAGTGAGACTACCGTGCACCATAGGAAAAGGAAAAGGAAATGTTGAGGTATTATAAATTCAACACATCTGTTTTGAAACTTAGGCTTTTATATGGGTATGTATTCGATTACTAATTAAATTAATTAATAATTTTAAGAATATGTCAAGTAATAAGTGTACTAGTTTTATCATAAAGTAATTGTTTTTAGAACGTATTAACCGTGGGATTATGTCCACAATGTAATCTTACAACATTTTGCCTCTAGATTAGTATGCAGTTTCTGAATAGACCTGTAGCACATCCCTAATTTAGGATACGGAAGTGACGAAGTCTCTAATCGTCTATTAAAACGCTCCGTGTGTTGTTACTTTACATAAAATAGGTAAAAAGCATCCTATGAAAACTGGAAATCATGGTATTGCCTTTTAACTGCTTTATCCTGGATTAAAAAATCAATTCAACCCGGTGAATGTGTTTATTTTCGGGAAGACCTTTGGGGTTTTCAGTACATGTAGGCTTAGCACGCTGAACATTTTGCCTGCTCTCAACTGTCACATTAAACACTAAACAGTATTAAGATGACGTCACACAGGGATATCTCGCCGGTGCGAACATGAAGACCGCGTGAGCTGTCTCAACGCGCCTCCTTCTGTCAGTTTAATACCGTTTGCCTATGGTTTGCCGCAACCGCGAACATGAAGGTGTTTTTTCTCGCAAAATGAGAGCTTAACTAAGAGAAATTTCTCTGTTGGTGTCGAGGTAAAGACAAGGCTTTTAGGTTATAATTTATCTTTGCTATCATACTCTTACATATTTGCGTTTCTTAGTTTTCGTGTTGATTTATGTCATGTGAGGATGACGAGCATACCCAATGAAGATTTGAGGATGGCTTTACTACTAGGTCTTCACTTCACTTAGGTACCAGCCACGAGAGGTCAAGTAAGTATAGCAAATGAATTGTGTGAAATTAGATGACGGCGTTATGTTCGAAACGACATATAATTACATAAAGCAGTTTTGCATCGAGTTTAAAGACAGCCCAATGAACAAATACACATGTAACTGTCGTATACAGTTTCGCTCCATTTTCTCTGAAACTTTAGAAAACTGTTAGGTACCTATTTGTTTTGTTAGGTCGGTTGTTGGAAAGAGGAACAAAAACGTTTCGATACTCCATTAATATATTTACCTTCATAGTCAGTTCAGACTTCAGACAAAACACGTAGGTTATCGACTGTTCTTAGGGAAAAATAATTGTGAACGAAACGCAGAAGAGCTAAATGAACAAATAAATAGTGTTGTCATACAGTCGAAGTGTACCGATTGAGTGTGACCAACCCAAAAAAATATTAAAATTGAAGCCTTTTTTTTAACTGACATCTCCATTTTGCCGCCTGCGAGAAATTTTAATTTTATTTTTTTTTAATTTTAATTTTAATTTTTTAATTTGTTGAGCATCAGAAGGATTGACCATATCCGCAACACTACGTTACGCTCAAAAACACGCATAGCTGATGTGGGTGTCCAGACTGCAAGGTTGAAGTGGAGCTGGGCAGGGCATGTCAGTAGAATGCACCCGGATAGGTGGGCGAGACTTGCCACCGAGTGGGTGCCACAAGGCGGTCGTCGCAGGAGAGGCAGGCCAAGAAGACGTTGGCGAGACGACCTCGACCGACACATGCCGGAGTGGCCTGAGGTGGCACAAGACAGAAACATCTGGTCTGAGTTGGGGGAGGCCTTTCCCCAGCAGTGGGACACAAACGAGGATACGTAAAAAAAAAAAAAAAATTTTTCTTCCACTCACATCATGTTCGCTGTTGCGACAAAACTAATAAAGCGGCAAAGTTTATGCCGCGGCGCCTGTCATTTTCGCGCATGCTAGTGTGCTAAGCCTACAGATACGTCACTCTATTCGTTATTTTGAAAATGTAAAGTACGCAGACACGCTAGTCTACGAAATAAAATAAAAAAACTTAATTGTCTATGATCAACGTGGCGGCGTGAAGTGCAGCAAGAAGCGTCAAGCTATGGCGTTTTTTAAAAACGTTTTTGCTGTGTTATCTTCGTAAATATTGCCTAAATATTAGTGTTAACATAAATGAAATAATATGAGTAGATATTACGACTTCGGTAACGCCATATCATGGTAAGTTTCAGAATTTATTTTCCGTCCATGTTTTGGGTATTGTACACCTAGATTTAGTTAGTTCGTATGTATTTTGTTAGTAAATAACATTGGCATTATTGCTTCGTAAAAACATAATTAATTACTGTGGCCATGTATTGAGTTAATCAGTTTGTGTATTCCGTCAGGTTATTGAACCTTAGAAAGCTGAAAGGTTTCGTTGACTATCTATCCACTTTGGTGTGAGCTTTACGAACGTGGTTGTCTGTGCCATTTCGGATAGCAATTCAAAACAACACCGTCTGCCGTTTCCCTTACTATCACATGTATTGAATGAAGATTACATAATTAATTCATACTCAACCCTAAGGGCCAATTTAGTTATCGATTATTTTTCGGTGTCATTTATCTTGTACTGGGAAATTACCTACTTTATGATGGAAGGTGAAGTCTACTAGTAGAGAGCCAACAGCGGCTTAGTGCCATCTACAATCACAAAAATAATATTATGTAAAATATTTGAAATAAAGAAGTAAAACTTCTTAATTTTAAATTTTTATTTAACATCATTCTCATAGTCAAAATATAGTGGAATTTCCATGAGTCACTACTCAAATACTTTCCGTTGGTTGGTGTATCAATTGAGTATTTCACCAAGTTAATAGGTATATCTGTCTGTCTGATTATTTACTGAGAAATCTGAAGACAGTATGTATGCATGTATGTATAATTAAAGAACTGGAGATAACTCTTAAAAAAATTTGTAAATTTAAAGGGCCTGCATTCAGGAATTATCAATATTCAAGGATATATAATCAAACTTTGAATAATTTTCTTAAAATTTGTATTTTAGTTTAAAAGTAGTATATTATTGTAGATTTGTGGTATTCAACACCCTCAGTACCACAATTTACTAATCTAACTATTCAAGTAGGTACATTCAGTTTAGTTCTGAGCACCCATTAACTGTCAGTTTCTTTGAGAATTTCAAACCAAACACCTAAATCAGTGTCTGTCTGTCTCTTCAGATTTCTCAAAAAAGAATGGGACAGATATATATACTTAACACGCCGGATTAAGGACGGGAGTGAGGTTGGGTATGTCATACCCGGGAAGGTTTGGAAGTTATTGTTCATGCTAGTCCTGATGTTTCAGTAGCAGGAGGTGTGAAAAGCTAGGTACACTGTTGAGTATAGTGTTGCGCCGCCGGTGACTGTCGATACACTATTCGCAGGTGCAACTTTGGTGCTATGTTACATGATCTCATAAGACTTTTTGGGTCCTTTTTAGTTATAATAATAAGAAGACACTGTTATTATGTTGATGTATCATATAATTTGCAATTTCGTTTCATTCTACATGAAAAGAACTCAAAAATTTAAGACATTAGGTATTTTACTAAACTTGTATTTTTTTTAAGGAAATTAGGCACTTTGTTATAAAGGAAAAAATAACGTTTTTGTACTTAATGCTGGTATATAATTTGCTCGTCTTGTTGAATGATTACTATTATTAATATGTCTTAAGTCAAAAAACATAATTGCACAGTCATAGTATCAAAAATTTAACATTATAGTTCTGGGTATCTCATACCCACCTCATAGCTGGTGTAACAATTCGTCACCTCACTCACGCCGGGTTAAGGGAACATACCTATACCATGTGACCCATTTAAAAAAAAATCCCCTTCTCTCCCCCCTTGGTGACCACCCATAGTATGCCGTAGTATTCATAAATATAGGTTTAAATAATTTTTTGCAATAGGAAGTCTAAAAAAATTAGGCTCACTACAATTATCAGTTTTAAATCAGCTGGTGTCTATGTCATCATGGACCATGTCTGGCGGTCCATATGTGCTGTGCCACGTGAGTAAAAAGTGCTGAACGTAATTTGAATTAGCTCGTAAAACCGCAAGATTTCCCCAGAGCAGGGGTCGGCAACCTTCGGCTCGCGAGCCACCTGCAGCTCTTTGGATGTGTAGCTGCGGCTCTTCAGTTCAATATGCAAATATTAGTTATTTTATAAAAAAAAAAATTTAAATCGTTTTGAATCGATTAACGAGGATTAGGCACGATTTCTATCTCTCAGCCACTTATACTCGCTTTTCACTGCACCCCTCCACCGTGACTGACACGCGTCGTCACTGTCGTCAGTCCGTCGGAAGCTCTCGAATGACGCCGCCGAGTTATGGGCCAAATTTTTCAAAACTTTCTAAAACCATGCAAAGCCAACGCACACATTGAATTTATTTCCTCAAATGTATGTTATTGTATTTTTAAGTACAAGTTATATTGCTTAGAGAAGTTTAAATTTTCTACTTGAATAACAATGCGGTGGTAGCCTAGTGGGTAGAACATTAGACTCGGAAGTGGGAGACCCAGGTTCGATTCCCAGTGCGGGCGTGTTCCTATGACTTTTCTTTCTAAGTTATGTACATTTGTGAAGTTATAGTAACAATACCACTCGCTAACGGTGAAGGAAAACATCGTGAGGAAACCTAGGTGTCTGAGCTATTCACATACCTCAGCGCTTGAAATCGCCAATCCGCAGTGGGCACGCGTGGTGACTAAGCCCATACTCTCTCTCTAAGAGAAGGCCTGTGCCCTACAGTGAGACGTATATAGGCTGCTTATGATGAAAATTAATAAGCGATTATCTAATAATGCCATATATATATATAGTATTATCTTATTAGTTGTGAAAAAAACATATATGATTATATAGATATTTTTCTTATGAATAAATAGATTAGTTTTTTATCAAAAACCTTTATTTATGCAAGTAATATGTATTGTTGGCAAGAAAAACGTTTGTGGCTCTTAAAAAACTTTTCGACCCTTCCAACTGAAAAGGTTGCAGGTCCCTGCCCTAGAAGGTATTGACTACATGACGAAGACCTAAGCGCCGTCCCTGTGACCAAGCGTGGTACTGTGAAGACCCCCCGAACATACCACATGACCCCCCAAGCATAATCATGGTGAAACTCTTAATTCAGAAACTAAGCTTTGGCTGGCAAAGACTTATTTATGACCGTGGACCTGCTATAGCAGATTTTTAAATGTGGTGAATAAATTGTATTAACCTAGAAGAGAAAATAAACCTACCCTTAGGAAAATTCCTGAAAAAATCTATATGAGGTGCTGATGGTGTTACATAATAGTTGAAATTAGTGACTAGTATCAGTGTAACTGATAAAAAACTGGTTGAACAAAGTTGACTCTGGCTGAAGGTGACTGGTTGACCTTACATGTCTTAGGTATATTATTTAGTTTTCATTACGTGTTGTGTTATTTTTCTATCTTTCAAAATGTTCCCTGGGCCTCTACTCATAAAACTACAATGTATACTATGACAATTCGATGTATGTACATTGTCTTTTTCAGGGTTGATATGATTAAAATCACTTGATTTAAATCAGTGATTTAAATCGCGATTAAAATCAAGTGATTTTTTTTAAAAAAATCCATGATTTTAATCAATTCATTTTTACTGCGAGCAAATCCGCCAAAATGTGTCAAGGGATTTCCTCCGATATATACAGCGATTACCGAACTACAGCGCGCACACAAGTGTCCAATTCGGTTTATACACCGGGAATTCCCTGAAATTTAAACTCGCAACTGAATCCGTCTGTTTACTCTGTGGCGCGGTCATTCGTGATTGACTATTGAAGGACAACAAGATGTCTGGAAGGAAAAAAGATGCAGTATGGGTTTATTTCGATGAAAAAAAAAAGTCCGCTTGCGGCAAGTTTAACAAAGCCGTGTGTAAGAGTTGTAAGAAGGAGTTAATGGGCTTAGTAGCGAGGATGAAAAAACATTTAGAAACATGTGACAGAAATCGATCGCAATCGTAACATAGACGCAGACGACGGCGGTGGCGGCGATGCCGTGAGCTCGGGTAACTTACTATCTAACCGCCTTCTACACTAAAACAGATCAAATAGTAAAAAAATCAAAAAAATCCGATTTAAATCAAAAAAATCCGATTTAAATCAAATTAATCCGATTTAAATCAAATTAATCCGATTTTTTTGATTTTTTTAAAAAAATCATGATTTTTATCAACCCTGGTCTTTTTACTTGTTAATCTGTGGGTTAATCGGCTATGCAATGTACATTGAATTGTCATAGTAAACCATGAATTATAGTTCTATGAAATGGGGCCCTGGTAGTTGTATGAGGGTGGTGATCTGATTTTTCATGGTTAAGCCATACATAACATCATAAGTTTTTTGCCTCCAGAAATGTTAAGATACGATAAAAATAGTATAATTTACGTCCTACAAGTGCTTATTAATTGGTCACTTGTCACATTCAGTGTGGGTATAACTGGCCATTAAATGCTGTATAAAACAACTTATATGTGTGAAGGACGTATAATACTGTTAAATAAAGAAGGGGACTGGATATCTATTTGCCTCTTGCTCAAACAATAAAACCGTGTATATTGTGTGAGCGAAGGACAAACAGTTACTTTCCCTTTAATTACCCATGTGGTAATGCCCTTGGTTGTACTGGATGGTCCCAACTCCTCTCTGTCTTTGAATATTGCTCGAGATTGATTTGTTACACAGAGATAGTTTCTGGAAAATTTCATCAGGGTATTGGTCTTATTTCTCTTACGAAGCTCATCTTTGCCCATCAACTCGGCCTGCAGCGTCGGTGATACTTGGTAACACTTTCTTTCCCTAGCTGAACATCTTCACAGCTGCAGTGGAATAAATTCACATACTAAATACAAAGGGACTGCCATCCAAAATTCAGATCATCGTTTGCGGACTCAACCTTGTGGTTTGTTTGGACGTTGAAAAGCCGGAAGACATGTTTTAACCATTGATGATGATGATACTTCAATTTTGTTACTTTAATATTGTCGAATTATTCGATTGCAGATGTGCTTAAAGATCCCTCCTAGTTGAAAGACGGGCGTAAGAGAAATAAGGAGACTCGCCGGCCACTGCCTCAAGCAGCATTTGGAGAAATTTTCCAGAAAGCGATATCTGTTTATGGTCATGTTGTCAGCCTCCCCACTCAGTCCGTCGACTGACGCGGTGTCCTGCAATTTTCAGTTGATGGTTGCTCGTCAACAATGGTTAAAACACGCTCTTCGGCGCGGGTAGGAAGCTCGGTGCAGAGTGCGCCGGCCGAGAATGGGACGTCTAGTGAGCTTAGGAATCGGCTCCGAACTTACGATAACGGCGTCGTCCGACCGGGCCGGACTCAGAAGAGTACTTCCCAGAGGCAAGTTTCGATACGCGGGGCCTGGCTACGAAAGTTATTTCGAACTACATAACACTTCGCTTCCCCGTTCGTTTGTAATCCGTTTTTCACGGCCACTCAATGTACGAGATGCCTAATTATACGTGTAATGCCCGAAAGGTAACTTGAACAAAAATCCGTGCAGTCGGGACGAGTTTGCGATGGACATTACAGGAAAAAAACAATTTTGACTACACTAAAGTCTGACTTCTAAGGCCGACTTGCACCACTTTCTTAAATGTGGCTGTAGCATTTAACTAAAATTCTTAATAGAAAAATTCAACTTAAATTGCTTCTTAAGTGACGTGAAAGATTTGTTGCAAGTTACTCTTAGTTATATCGCTCGCTCCCCTCCAATGAGATCCGTAATACGTCCATGCGCAGTTAAAGTCATTTGTTCAAGATATCTGTCGGGCATTATAACAATGCCTTGGACGTCGTTCGAAGTGGCTTCCGGAGTGAGGAAGGATCCTGATGCCTGTTTCGCGCCATACCTGATCATAACGCTTGCGTCCCTCAAACAAGATTTTTGTTCACTGTTGTTTTAAGAATTATTGGACTGCATGTTGGGTGCTGGTTCGATTTGCTACTGGTGATGGGTTTATTTAGTTTTGTTGATTATATTAGTTATCTTCTTACCATATTCATTGAAGAACATTTCTTGTCACACCTAAATTCCTCCTACCTACCTGATTTTAACGACAAAATACTCAAAAATCTCGTAAACAAATTAAATAAAATATTTCTCCATTGAAGCATAAGAACATTAGTCAGCATTTTACGGCCCAACAAACAATAAAACTACTCATAAACCAATCACCTGCTTCACCTGGACTAACTTTAGATCATTGGATACAGGAACAACCAGGCGTTGTCAGCGGGCACAGTTGGATCAGGACAGGGTCAAGGCAAGGACCCACTGGCTCCAGCGCTGTCCGGATCTAGAGCAGCCATGTACCAGCACCCAGCCGTCACCGGGTACAACCCGCAGGACTCCAGGGGACAGAATATGCCCGTCACGGTAATGTTTGTTTGTTACGCGCCTGTGGGGGTTACTAAAGGGATGGTGGTGGTTTGCTTTGTAGACTAAGTTAACGTGAATTTATGAAGAAGCTTTACTTACTTAGTCCGCTGGCTCAGAGACCCGAGGTGGATCTTGGCCTCTGAAACCAGAAGTCACCACTTTTCTCAGTTCTGCGCGGTCTCGTCGTCTACCTGAAGCTCACGCGGGCCCTTGGCCACTTATTTCTTCCAGCGATACCTGGGGTGACCAATCAATCTTTGGCAGCCCCAGGTCCTAAATTACACGCGTCGTAGGTATGTTGTGAATAAGATTTGCGTAGTATGTAACCTGAACCGAATAAAATACTCCGAGCACGTGTAAGTAATGCTTGAAACGCGAAATTCTATTACCCTACCTTGTCTTAGTAATCAGTTAGGAAGAAGTAGTGTTCAACTAACTTTCATACAAATTACATTGTGTTACAATGCTGGTTGATTTTCGCCTTGCTTTTTTATTTAAATCGCACGTGTGAATAATGTTAAGGAGCTAACGAGCGCCACCAATAGAAAGAAACATATCTTCCTTTATACTACGTTTTTGTAAAAGGTGAACATCAGAAACTTTAATCATGGTGATGGCTATTTTAGAACTAGAGTCGATAACCGTAATCTATGTTACCCGGCTGTATTAGTGTTATTGTTGTGTTATTATTTCTGAAAGGCACTTGCTTGCCCGCATGAGTTTAGAATGCTGCTCATCGGTCACCAATCATTTAAAAGTCTGGGGCCCGTCTACAAATTACGGAACGCAACGCAGGCGGGATTCAGACATGCGTTATAATAAGAAGTCAAAAACTCAAGAATTTTGTGTTAAGTAATTAGTAGACGACGCCCTGACTAGTGAAACAGGTGGTCAATAAAACGATGTAGGTAGCTTCAAAATGCAGAGGGTTACAAATACTTTGTCGTTCTCACATGTTACAGTTATTATAATGTGCGGACGAGCTGGATGAGAGTAGCCGAGGACCGTGCTCAGTGGCGTGCTGTAGGAGAGGCCTATGTCCAGCAGTGGACAAGCGTAGGCCAATGATGATGATGACGGATAGATGGTGATCACATCGGTGAGGGGCACTTATCAGTGCGAGGAGGTTGTATTACAATATTCGTCATTAATTACAAGTAGGTTATGAATAAGTAAATGCAACCCGTAATATTAGTGAAAACGCAGTGGTGAAGAATACAAAGTGCTGACGTGTGACAGGGCCGCCAGAACCCGATGTACGCGAACGCGATGTACCACGGCTACAACACGGCCGGTGGCACCACGATGGCGCCCATGCCGTCGCCCTCGGCTCCCCTGGCGCCCTACCCCGTGCACCCCGACGTCAAGTTTAAGAGGTGAATCCATTTATTTATTTACTTGGTACATTAGCAAAGTACGCATAGTAGCCAGGCATGGCACAAGGTGAAAAGTTCTCACGTATCATCATCATCATTATCAGCCATTTGACGCCCACTGCAGGACATAGGCCTCCTTCGTGGTTTTCATAACCATGAGGGGTTTTGTCATAATCAGGCCACGCTTGGCAGGCGGGTTGGCGATCGCAGAATACGGTTGGAATCTCAGGAAGACGCTGCTGCCCGTCTCCTGGTAATTGATTTCCTTAGTCGCCTTCTACGACATCCACGGAAGGAAATGGAGTGATGCTATTCTTAATCCGGCGCCACACGGATATGACGTATCATCATCAGCCATTTGACGCCCACTGCAGGACATAGGCCTCCCTATGTTTATTACAAACTGTGTGTAACTCAACGATGGACTGATACAAATTTGCTCAAGATCTGTTAGTGGGACCCATAAGAAAATTATCGAACTATTCTTTTTGTGCGTACTATCTGTTTTTGTTTAGTGAAAAGTTTTTATCGTTTTAATTTGTGATACCAATTTTTTGGAGGTTTTGTAGGTCCATCTTTCTTGTCTAAATTGAATAACAAAAACAATTGAAAGTCGATATTCAAATGTTTCACATTTTTTAAAAAAAGAACATCATAGAAACCATTTGAAAAAAGTTTCATTCGAAAACCTCAAACCATGAAGATTCTATGTCAATTCAAAGAACCTATTGCAATAAAACGGCAATTTCATACTTTAACCCCTAATATTTTATGAAATGGTGACTGATAGAATCGAATTGATGATCGATATAAATTACATTTTGCAGCACTGAATGTCATCGTTCCTAATCTGTGCTGCGTCCTGTCACCTATCATTATAACCACAGAGAATATAATCATATGTGTTCTGTGATATAATCACCACGTTTTCAACGGTTTTGCGATGGTTTTCTTCATGATCAGAATGTATATTTCTTTATTAACTATTTCGCATGAAGTCAGAATGTATATTTCTTTATTAACTATTTCGCATGAATTTTAGTATTTCTGTGAGACAGAGTCTCAGTAAAATAAATGCCTGTAAATGAGTTAAGCTAGAGACTTCTTGTGTTTTGGTAAGTCTCCATGCAATACTATTACATCCTCGTCCGGAGAATTACTTTAATGCTAACAACAGTATTTTAAAATTTTAAGCCAGTACTACAAATTAAGGTATTATTTCATTGTGGCATAACTTTGTTGCTAGCGATTCTAAGTGTCTTAATCACTTGATCTTTTTCCTTTAAATGTATTTTAAAATTGAGGTTTCCAGCTATAACTTATGTTCTTTATAAGAATGATTTGCTCCATAACTTTGCCGATATTAATCATAAATAACCCTTCTATACTAATTTAATTTTAACTTAAAAAACCTCCTTCTTTTATGTTTTATTAGTTATTAGAGTTGTTAATAAATTTATATAGCAACGGAAATTACTTCGAAGTCAGATGTCTTTTACATGTAAAGTTATTTTATTGCAGTTTAACAAATTTTCACAGTGCGAAGTATGTAAGTCCGGGCGCATTAGACAACCCGTCTGAATACCTCCTGTACCGGTCGAGCTTCGCCTGTGTGTGCGTTTGGCGGCGTGTACAAACGTGGAACGGAATGAGGCTGTGTGTGTGCGGCTGCGCTCGCGCCTTTCTATGGATATATTGCCCCCGGGTGGATTGGGTACCCGAAATTGGCGTGCGTGCATACAACGACGAATGAATGTTGATAAAGCGCTCCGGGATACAGGCGTGAGTTGAGTATGAATGTTTAAAGAAATCTGGGTTAAACACAACTAACCTGTCGCTACATCCCCAGGCTCCCGTTCTACGATGTCCTCGCGGAGCTGATGAAGCCCTCGACGATGATGCCGATGCAGGCTGGCCGCATGCAGGAGGGCACCTACATATTCCACCTGACGCCTCAACAGGCCACCGAAATAGCCTCCGGGAAGGACATCGTGGGCGCTGGCAACAAACTTGACTACGTCATACAGGTAGGCGATAACAATTGGGATAGTAACATCACTAGTGCGATAGGAAAGTGTGTGAACACTTTCACATGAAGGGACCAAAATGTTAGACACTTCTACAGTTAACATTATTTGCTTCCGAGGAGTGTTCGACTGGCTACAAACGCCGTGCAGCTTAGCATATAGATATTCCACCTGACGACGCTTCAACAGGCCACAGATATTACCTCCGGCAAGGATAGACATGGTGCTGGCAACAAACTTGACTATCTCATCGTTATACAAGCAGAAAACTAAACATTTCGTATTCTAGTGCCGTCACTGGTGGTTGTCCGTCAGTTTTTTTCATTGTTCCCTGGTCAATACTAACTAATTGTTCTGCAGTAATATACATATATTATTTTCGGTTCCCCTCCAATCCATAATTTAATTATTGATTTCTTGCACAACATCATTTAAGTATTAAAAAAGCTTATGTAGAGTTTTTGTCCACAGGCCCAGCTGAGATTTTGTCTTCTAGAGACGTCTTGTGAGCAGGACGACTATTTCCCGCCTAGTGTTAATGTCAAAGTGAACAACAAAATGTGCCCGTTACCAGTAAGTACACAATCCTTACCGCCGTTATTACGTCTGCCTATATATGGCTAGTCGTGTTAAGTTTTTTAACCCACCACAGTATTTTATGATTTAGGAAAGTTGCCCCCACCAACGAAAGAACTTCGAACAAGACCTCTTGTCCTACCCCGTACATTATGCTGTCATAGCATTTGAAAGTCTATCCCCTCCCCACAGAACCCAATACCGACGAACAAGCCCACCCCGGAGCCAAAGCGACCGCCACGGCCCGTCAATATAAGCTCCTTGGTCAAACTGTCGCCCACGGTCGCTAACACTATCCAGGTTGGTAGAAGGTCTTTGTTACTCTTGTTGCGAAGCTGGTTCTTGGTTGGTGTAAATGAGACGCGCGAGTGTGTCTGATGTTCTTAATAAGACATTTTTAATGATTGTCATGTATTCAGACACCCACAAGACATACTATGTCTATCTAAGACATATACAATCGCCTACAGTCTCCTACTTGGGGCATGTATTCAGACACCCAATATATGGTCTTCTACAACGTCCACAACCTAAAAAGAAAAAACGGACCCCTTATAGGATCACTTTGTGGCCGTCCGTCCATCCGTCTGTCTGTCTTGTCTGTCACGACCCTTTATCTCGGGATCGCGTGGAGGTATCGAGTTGAAATTAAAACCATATACTCAGGTCTACAGTCCCTTGAAGCTGTGAAATCAAACTTCTAAGCTAACGTAAAAAAAGATACGGCTGTTTATGTCGCAAAAAAACGTATATTTCGACACTCAAGGGAATCAAAATTTATACGGTACTTCCCCTTGACCTAGAACTATGAAATTTGGCAAGTAATATCGTCTTATACTACAAGTACAGGGAAAAAATCTGAAAACTATATATTTCTAATTAAATCACAAAAAATTGTCTTTGATGTTCGGGAAAAGCTCGGAAAAAACTGCGAGACTCGATTCATGAACTATTTAATTTTATAATATGTAAGTACCTACAAATTTGTACGGAACCTCTGGGTGGGCGAGTCCGACTTGCACTTGTGATATTCTTGCCTGCTCACCCTAGTGCAGGGTATCTAGGATAGGAACCAGGACTAACTAGTGTTTGTGTTGTGTGGAAGTTATTATTACACTCGTTGGTACTACCCACCGCCCACAATATCTTCTGCACACTCACCCTTCCGCAGGTGACGTGGGCGACGGACTTCACGCGGGCCTACGTGCTAAGCGTGTTCATGGTCAAGAAACTAACCTCGGCCGAGTTGCTGCAAAGGCTCAAGAACAAGGGCACCAAGAATGCAGACTACACTCGGTCGCTCAGTGAGTAGTTAGGGAGTTATTAGCTTAATTCAGGATTTACTTTTTACGGGGATGCACTAAATTTTGATAAACTATAGAAACTGACTGGGAACTTATAATTAACATAATATCTTCAATAGTAAGTACGACTAAGATAAGAAATTATATGAACTGATATTGTACTGAGAATGAGAACGCGACGAATGTCCGTCTGAATGGATTGGCTATACGTCGTGAACTAACTAGATTGCTGCGGAAAGGTAGCGGGTGACGGTAAAGGTCGGCGGTCTCGCAGAATTGCTGACAAGCAGCTCGTGTATGCTATGAAACAGTTCGGGTTGGCCCCTACTTGTAACTTGATTTGAGTCAGACTCTTCCGACAAAAAAATAATAAGTGAGTCCGAAATTAAGCTAATATGTTTAGCTAGGGAGTTATTATTATTGGTGCACTATTAAAAAGTACAAAGGCGAACGTAATGCTAACAGCATTATTAGGAGTTGATATAGCAAGCGGACAGGCCGGGCGTTGGGCGCTTAGTGTTTTTTGTTCCATATAGCTCCACACATTTTTGTGTTACAGCATCTCGGCCGCGCGTTGTAAAATGCAAAACAGACAAAAAAACATAGATCTAGCTTATGGTGAGTCTAAGTTGCCACAAAAGGCAGCCGTCTCAGTGTTGTGCTGTCAGTCCTTATTTTCAGTATGGTAACTCATAATTGTACTACAGAGTGTGTATCGTGGAATTAAAATGAATGCAATAAAATACAAAGGTCCTCATAACACCAGCAGTGATACTACTTTGCACAGCAAGAGAGATCCTCTGTATGAGATATGCTCCCAGTCTCAGAGCGGTAGTCAAAGCTACGGCTCCTCAAGCGTCGCTCTATGTATGTTATGTTCTAACCGCGCTGTCGCCTCCACAGTAAAAGAGAAGCTCTCCGAAGACTACGACAGCGAGATAGCGACCACATCCCTCCGCGTGTCCCTTATGTGTCCACTGGGCAAGATGCGAATGTCTTCCCCCTGCCGGCCGGCCAACTGTCCGCACCTGCAGTGCTTCGACGCCTCGCTGTTCCTCCAAATGAACGAGCGGAAGCCGACGTGGCTGTGCCCTGTCTGCGACCGACCGGCGCCCTACGACTCTCTCGTGGTCGACGGGTGAGTCCACAGACTTGAATCTAGCTATACAATGCGAGCACAATTCGCGTGCCCCACATAAGCGCCAGACACCTCCGCGTGTCCCCGAAGTGTTTGTTGGGCAATCCAATCCGAACGTCTTCCCTTGCCGGCCGGCCAACAGCCCGCACCTGCAGTGCATCGTGGCCTCGCTGCAGTGCCGACCGGCGCCCTACGATTGCCTTGTGGTCGACGGGTGAGTGTTGCTTTTGCTTGACATTCTCGTTACTGCCTCGTTTGTCTAGCGGTGACGCGCTCGACTACTCAAGATGTGGGGGATTCGTAAACAGAAAAATATTTGATGTGCTAAGTTGCTCTATAAACCGAAATGTCTATGTCAATTGTTTCTGTCGGTCTCTTAATTATTAAGCGAGTCATTAGAGTGATTCTACGATACAAAAGCTGGTGCAGTAGTTTTTATTATTTTGCCTCGTGTGTATGGGTGAAAATAAGTATAATTGTTAGTTAGTTAGACCTGAGATTTCCGTTGTTGGGCCATTGTACGTAGAAACTAAGTATATAAAAAATGGTAACATGAGATACCTCGGGACGACTTTTGACAGCTACTAAACCTCGAAATTTCGAGACTTTTGTTTCTCTCTCATATTTTCTATACGGTGCATCCTAGCGTGTAATTACCTCCTAACAAATTAGAGAGAGTAACATTTTGCGTTTAATGAATATAAACACTTAATAATTCGGTCAAGAAATATGGTAGGAAACTGTAACAAAAAATACTAACCTTCAGTTTTTCGTACACTAACACGATGTTAATCTACTGTTAACAGCTGTCAATTGACCAAAGTGCATACAAAAAAAACCAGAAACCGGGGGTATATTTTTCCTCAACTTTGCAACTAGCTGGAATATAGTAGTTTTAAAGCGTCTCCAGGTGCGAAATGGTCACTCTTAGAGAAAAACTTACTAGATCTAATGTTGCGTGTATTGTGCACCATATAAGTCGAATTCAGTCAAATAAACTCCTCACAATTGGGAATCTCCCAATTTCGTACTATTGACGTTTGAATTATCCTATAATTTACAGCGCCTCATGGTATGAAAATAAGATTAGAGAATTTCTATAGTATATTATTTTAATCATGTAAAAGTGTGAATCAGAGAGAAAAAAAATAAGAAAACACAAGTTACTGATGTTTGTTAGTTTAGTTTAAAAGTTAGTTTAAAAAAAAAACAAATATAATATAATTAGCTAAGAAATTAATTTCATACCTTTATCTAGTTAATAGGCTACTGGTCAATCCGCGGTGGGCACGCGTGGTGATTAAGCCCATACTCTCTCCCTGACACGGCGAGTGATTTCAATTTCGCTCGCCCGAAATGGACTCCCTGAAAACTAAGAAGCATTCGGCATGTGAATAAGAACGTTAAGTCAAACGAAAGTCACATATTTTATAGCAAAAATAGACGTAATCACAACATTCAACTTGGGGACCTTTACCTTGAAAATTACTTGTAGTTTGAGACTAGGGCACAAAATAGGACAATCCTCATTCTTTAGTAGCCAATAAGGCGAAACTCGATCACAGCTCTGTTAGTATGACAGAGACTGGATAATTTAGTTAATAATACAATTATTTTGATTTTTTTTTACATAAGCCTCTTTTGTGTCCCACTGCTGGGCAAAGGCCTCCCCGCCTGTTTTTCATCTCTCCCTGTTTAACAGGTTTCATCATCGTGGAATGGAACACGTATAGGTGGCCCATACTAAGTTCGACACAGATATGTGTTTCGCGGCAAATTAGTGGTTAATCGCGATTATTTATTAGGTTTATAATTATTATTGAACAACTATTTGCCTTTCTTTCACACAATATGAATGGGTTTGATGGAAAACCGAAAAGTAAATAGATGTCCACTACCTTTCTTTAATTGACGTTTGTGGCTAAGCGAACGTGTCGTCGATATTCTTTCGGTGATTGCAGTATATGTCGTCCCTCAGGTATTTTCTGGAGGTTTTAACGTCGTCGCGGCTAGCCAGCGAGTGCAACGAGATCCAGCTGCACGCGGACGGCTCGTGGTCGGCGCATGCGCCGCCGCCGCGCCCCACCCCCGCGCCGCCCGCCGAGCCCGCTGTCACCTTGATTGCTGACGACTTGGGTGAGTTGTACCTCCACTCAGCTGGCTTGGCTCCAGTCAAGATATCGATGTGGAAGTAGGAGATCCAGCTTGATTGCTGACGACAGCCCATTGTTAATTTGATTGGTTGAGTGAGGTCCAGTCAAGAAGATACGGCTGGATGCGAGTAGTTACTTGATTGCTAGTGACTTGGGTGAGTCTATTTGATCTAGCCACAGTCGAGGGCATGGGTAAATATGTGAGAGCAGGAAGTAATGAGATCCAGCTGCATGCCTCCGGTTCCGGCCCCGTCAACCGGGCAAGCTGTAACCTGTAACCTTGATTACTGACGACTCGGGTAAGTCCTTAGTTCTTCCTAACCTCGACCCCACCTCAGACATCTCGCTCCCAAAACCGCCCCAATGCAATTGCGCTGCGTGAAGCCTCCATGAGCCTCCTCCTTCTGCAAGTCTCTAGTGGACCTAGCTGCAGTCGATTTGAATGAGTTCAGTGTTGGGCTTGCTGGTACCTTGATTGCTGACGACTTGGGTAAGGCTGTCTGTTGTGACCTCCACTCGGCTGGCTTGGCTCTACTCAAGGAGTTCCATTTGCATGCGGTTCGTGGTCCGCCCCGCCCGCCGAGCCCGCTGGCACCTTGATTGGTGATGACTTGGGTCAGTTTTTCTGTTGGAGATCAACGGAAAAGCTCATAGAAGTTCAGAAGGTTTAGCTACAAGTCAAGAAACAATCGAAATCTGCTTATTCACAGATAGATAGAACATAGGGAACGAGCGTTTGTTGGCCTAGCCACCGTCACAGTAGGAAATGGCCCAATGGACATCCCAAGCTGCGTTTTTCAGTTTGTGGTCTTCACTAGAAAACCTTCATACCCGTCGACTATTGGTTCTTCGGCAGATGTGACCATCCCACTGCCACTTCAACTTGCTAATCCTTATAGGCATCAGAGATGAGAAAATGCGCATTTTCACATTTTTTATGTGACCCATCAAAGAGACTCCGAGTATAGCCTGTTACATTCCAGATATGTTTGGTTATAAGATAACTAATTGATTGACTCCTTGACAGAAGTGATACCCGTCGACGGAAGCAACGGCAGCGCTAAACGCGCGGCCGTCGGCGAGAACCGCGTGGCTAAACCCACCGAGCTCCTCGTAGACCTGACTTCGGACTCCGAAGACGAGCAGCCGCTGAAACGCAAGCAGTCCAAACCCACGCCACCGGCCTCTAACGAGCAGCCCGTCATCAAAAGCGATGAGAACTACTCCTCGTCTACCAGTGAGTGTATGCAAATCGTGCTTTTTTAGGATTTGTTTCATTTTGTGAAGTACTTCCGTAGTCCGATGTGTTAAATGACTTTTCAATATGTGTCCCGTGATAAACTAACTTAACATTCTGTACGAGAAGAGCGTGTGCTACTCTCGCTCTGCCGCACAGTAAAGCTGATGGACGGTGATGGAAAAATATTTCAGCTTGTAGATGTTTATTTTTACATGTTTCTACCACATTAGTGGTACTGGTAGTCTGTCACTGATGTGTGGCTCGAGCGGACTAACTTTACAATGTTCTCGCCGCGTGAACTGAGCATTGCTTACGGCTATGTCAGGGATACGGCGTCCTACTTACAGATGTGCGTTGCTAACTTACACATTCAAAGAAAAACGCCAGTAAGCGTTGTGACAAGCATAAAAAGAAGAACAATTTTGCATAGATTTGATCGGAATGGCTAGGCTGCTAAGAGTATTATTTTGGCCCCGAATTTTTTCTTTCTATGTTTAGTTTGTTAATTCATAGTAGTATTTATAACATGGACAAAGACAAAGGCTAACTTATTTCGAACGAAATTCCTTTCAGCCAGCCTAAAGAGTGGTGAAAGTAAGTTGATATGAAAGCAGGGGACGAAAAATACTCTTCTGTACACTATTACTATAACCACGCTGTCTAACATTTAAAAGTAAATACTATATCACAGTTTCAATATCTGTGCACCTCGCTGGAATAGGATGTCCTCCTCATCCACTCTTGCTGCCCCGTTCACCCCGTCGTACCAGTACAGTTAGCAGCTTCGTTACCGACACGCGTCTTGATAAATTTGCAATGTTCCTTTTTGCACACTGTACCAAAGCGCCACTGTTGCGCTAACGAGCCAGGTGCACAGATATTGTGACCATGTTGTAACCACGTAATATGTGGTAGTTTTAACATGGTGTGGTATTATCACAGACATGATAATATGTTTTTGTATAGAACACTGTAATACAAGTGTCAAAATTAATGTCATTATGTAATGAAGTATCTCTACAAGGTCTCAATCATGTTAATAATGATTTTTAGGTCCCATGGCCGTGAACCTAAGGCAAAAAACCTAGGACTAGAGAGCAATAACGGCAAAAACGGCCGTTTTATCTAGTGCCAGGTTAGTGATCCTAGGTTTGTTGTTGTGAGACCTATAAATCTGTGTTAACATGATTGAGAGATTGTAGACACTTGCAAACGCGATCTGTAAAAGAAGATATGACTTTTTTCACTGATGGCGCTAGTTAGCCCACTGGATCCCCTTAAGAAATGTATTTCTTAAGAAGAATACATCGATTCACTTTAGAAACAATAATTATAAATGTTATTAGATATTATATAAGGTACATAACTCTAACGTAAACTTTTTCTTATCCCATAATTTTTGTTGAAGAGAATTGACACTCCCAACAGCGATCGAGGCGGTCTCCTCGAGCGGATACCGCAGCCCGGGCGGCGCGGGCGTCATCTCGTTAGACAGTCCGTCACCGCCGGCGCCGTCCTCGCCGACCTCGCCGACCTCGCCGGCGTCGCCCGCGCGCTCGCCGCGCCCGCCCGCCGACCCGCTGCCCGAGCGGCCGCACCTCTCCATCACGCCCATCGAGCCCTGTGAGTGTTGCCGATAATAGCTAGCTTTATGATGTTAGAACTATGTGTCTAGGGAAATCATCGAGCGTCGAGAGCCCTCATCTCTTCATTACGCCCTGTAAGTGTTTTCTATAAGTCTGCTATCGCGCGAGTCTCGAGGTTTGCTGGAACTATATAATGTGCCTAGGGAAGTCGGTTAGCTAATCATCTCGCTAGTCAGTCCGTCTTGCCGCCGGCGTGGTCGGCGTCGACCGCAAGCTCGTCGCGCCCGCCCGCCGACCCGCTGCCCGAGCGGCCATATCTCTCCACCACGCCGATTGAGCCCTGTGAGTGTTTCCGATAGTAGCTGGGTCACAATGATGTAAATATGTGGCTACAAAGTCATTGAGCACCCATACCTGTAAGTGTTACCATATTAGCTGGGTCTTAAGGGTGTTACAAATAAAACAAGCGCTTAGGATGATTTCTCTTCATTGTGTCCTTGCCATAAGTGTTTTCTTTGTAAGTATGCTTTCACTCGAGTCTCGAGGAGTGCTAGGGCTATATTATATACTGTGTCTAGGGAAGTCGTCATCTCGCTAGACAGCCCGTCGCTGCCGGCGCGCTCGGCGTCGCCCGCGCGCTCGCCGCGTCTGCTCGCCGACCCGCTATAGTAAGCACCTGCTCTCTAAATAGGCCAAGTGAACTACGGCGGTGCGACGGATGGGGCTCTAGTAGACTGATTAATACCCATATCAACACCATGTTACCTGTGCTACTAATATTCTAAACTCAATAAAACTCTTGTAAACCTCAAAGAAGCTCTTTCCTTCTACTGTTGGTCCTAGCAGGTGTTGTCTTGTTACAGGCAACAGCAATACGTCTGAACGGGAGGAGGCCGAGCCGACCTCGGCCCACTGGCAGCCGTTCGCTAATAACGAGATGGACAACCACGATAACTACAGAAGGTGATTAACCAGAAACTAGACGTAATTACTAAAAACCATCCTGATTAATGTAGCATTATCTGTTTGTGATGTCGACTTAGGTAAACGAGGTTTTTGGTTGCCAATCAGGGGCTCACTGATTATTGACCGACCCCACATCCTTGGTTTTTGACATCAGAATAAAACTAAGCTAGTGAACTAGAGAGACTGAGTTGAGTAAGAATTCACCGATAAGTGGTCTCAAGCGCCCATCTCTCTCCCTTCTCCAAAACTGGTGCTAATGGTACGTTCCGTCCCTCCAGATACTGACTGCGGGAGAAGAGTGGCCGCCCCGCATACGCCAGCAGCCACTCTTCGGATGACGAGCGCGAACCCTCATACCCCGAGGTGCCCATCGTGCCGCCTTAGTACCCATTCAGAGTACAGGGTCTTGGCGTCTTTCCTTTCACCGTGCCGAAGCTAAAAAGTCACAAACCGATGCTAGACTAAGCACTGTAAAAGTTACAGGCGGACTAGACCAGGTCCGCGACCACTGAACGCAACGACCTACGTCACAGGCATGAATCTAGTTATGCAATGCAAGCACACTTACTTTGTGTGCTTGAAATAAGTGTCAGGGACCTCTGCCGTCGCTACTTTCTGTCTGCGCTCGGCTGTTATCGTTGTCGAATGTCCTAACGATAAAATGCCTTATTGCTTAGTGATAAACTGTAACAATACAACAAAGGTCCTCGCACCCAAAGAAGAGAAGACGTTTCCTTCCACTTTCTGTCTTAGTGTGTGTAGTAAAAAATCGGCACGATACAAATCGCGGCGCTTGCGTTCTCTAGCTAGATTCTTGTCTGTGGTCTACGTACTTGATTTACACGTACCTTCGCTTGCCGCCACTCTGAAATAGGCCTTACTCGGCTGCCTAGGCGACGCAAGCCATACGATCACTTGAACTCTGTTACTGAGCTAGTAAAAGCTGTTGCCTAGAAAAGATTCTTCTTTAGACAAGCCCACTGACAATTGGTTGGTTCATCTACAATCAGTGAACGTGCGTTTTAGCTGTGACTGGCGCTGCAATCACTTTAGTTCGCTTAAGTTTGAGCTCTGTTTGCTTCTGTGGTCACTTGTTGCGTCACGCCACTGTCTACCAACAGATCGTAGATGAACATGAGACGTATGGAAGGACTTTTGTGAACTAAAACTTCCGTAATCACGGCGCTAGTTCTGTCTCTAGTCACCATGATTAAGCTCTACAAATAAGAGCTAAACCTGGTCGGACTCTGCCAACAAAAATCCAAGTAATTGATTCCGGAATTAAGTTAATAATTTGGAAAACTGACAAATTTTAAACTGTCGGTGGGCTTATCGATTATAGGAAATGACCATTAGTAAAACACTTACGCGGGTTTAACTGCGGTTGCCTGTTGCATTATCATGGTAGTTCCGCTCGGTAGTAAATTATGGAACTATTTATATTTAAGTAGGTATAGCCAATGAAAGTTATTAGTAACTTGTGATGCTTACAAATTGTTACACATATATGTGGGATTAGGCCTATGATTTGCTGAATGTCAAACAGATAAATTATTTGGTTTGGATCACTTTGCTTGTCTGTGAGCGTTGACGTGGCAATTTTAATTTAATTCAAGGTCTCATCTTGACTTTTCAGTCCCCCGTGACCATGGAGAGACTGAAATGTGGAGCTTTGGCTAATATAACCACAGTGCTAAATCTGTAAGTGTTTTACTAATGTATAGTTTTCGTGATTATTTTATTGGAGTTATTGGTGATGAAAACAACTGGAACCTGTTACCACTTTAACACACTGTCAACATCAAGACAGCGTCTGTGAACTGTCACACTGAATGCAATGTTGAATAAAGACTTACGGTCTTATAAAATCTCGATTCCTTAAAACACTTTAAAAATGCCGAATAAAATAGTCTGTGGTGGAGATTTTACAAGGAAAAGATGTAGCCATAGATTAAATAAACAGAGTTTCAGATTGGTTTTAGAGGAATCGTGTTTTTATAAATAAGGCCGTTATATTGTAGGTTATTACTGGAATTGCGATAAGACTGCAAGTGAAATACATTGATTTGTTCAATTATGTGGTGTGATTTTCAGTCCTAATGGAATTTCCTTGCACTGTTCCCAAATCGGAAAGTAATTTCAACGCGTAAAGAATTTACATTCTGTTTGTTGAATATCGATTTATAATGTTATCGCTGTCTTCGGGTCGAGTTGTAGTGGAGAAAAAGACAGCGACCAACTGTTTCCAACCAGATATGTCAAAGTATGCTCAAAATGTCTGCTGTAAAATCTGGACTATGAAATATTATAAAATAAAGTTACGTAACCTTCTGCAAACAATGAACACAAGATGGTTTATATATTTAGCGAACCAGCACTAATGGGCTTTGATTTACAAAACCAAAAAAAATTACCAAAACCCTTTTGCTACTCAAGTCCCGGGTTTGATAAAATATGTATAAGAACTTAAGGGCTGGTTAACATTTGTACCATTTCCGTGGGCTCTCCATTGCAAGCGAGACAGACAGGAAAAAAGCACTTAGAGGCTCCATGAAGTACCACTAGCGCCACCGAGGAAGGAATTATATCTTTTTTTACAGATGGAATTTACAAAAAGTGTCTGCAATCTCTCAATCATGTTACTAGTGATTTTTAGGACACATTGCCGTGAACCTGAAGCACGGCAATGTGTCCTAAAGGTTCTTGATGCTAGGTTCTTTGTCGTGTGTCCTAAAAATCACTCTTAACATGATTGAGAGATTGCACAGACACATTAAGCAAATATACGATCTGATCTGTAAAAGAAGATATGATTTTTGTGCGCCCGCAGGTAAATGGATACCATAGTTCGCGATTTCAGAAAGCAGGCAAGAAACTGTCCCATGATTGTTTACATTTTAAAGTGACGGTTCCAGAGTCATTTTTGGCGATGTGTGGTTACCCCCTGCTTCAATAGACTTGCAATGGTAGACCAATTTTGTGTTGAATGTTTTATGTATGTTTGCTAAGTGAGTGATGATGCTGGGGTGGAAATAAAAAGTGACATTAATAAAATGTATAAAATTTTGATGTTAATTTTACATCGCAGTGAAGATAGTTTCCATTTAGAATTTAAATAAATTTATAGTTGTGTTTAGAGTAATTTAAATGTGCAGAAGGATATTAGTTATTGTGTCACACTGAAATCTGTGAACTTGATTATAAAATAAAGCCTGGTTTGACGGCAAACTTGCCTCTATTCATGAATCTAGAGCTAAATATTTAAATATGGTTAAGCCCTATATTTATTAGTTATCTGAGAACAGGAATTTTCAAAATAGTTACTACAGTGGCCGGCAAAAATCATGAGCAAAAAGCTGCGCAGAGGAAAAGGAAGCTTGGCGCAATGCGGGGTGCAGTCAACCAATCGCGTAGTTGAAACTATCCTCTTCCACCTCTTTAGTCTCCCAGACTCATGAAAAATTACTACTGCTCATCAAGATGTTTGCCGGCCATTGTACCCAAGAAATATGTATCTTCGACTCTTATCTTTTGCCAAGATGTTTACCATATTAATTGTGTGTGCAACTGAAAGGAAATAATTGTTAATTTAATTTATTCCTAGATTCAATAAGATTTAGCTTTATTTATACCTGTTTTTTTTGTATTATAATATTAAGGTAACTGCGAATCTTCATTGCTGCGATATGTCCGACCACTTCCCACAAATTAATAACTGTTAGCATAAGGTCTAGGTTCTATTAATAAATGTAAATACAAATTCAGTGTTTTTATAATTTATCCCGTTGAACGTTAATCTGTGGTTGGTGGACTTGGCTCTAGCGCCAACTTCACCAGCCCGAATTTAAAATTAACCTCTCTTAAACCGAGGATTAAGCCTAAATTTCACCATTAAAGTAAACCCGTTTTTTTTCACTAAACTGAATTTAGTAGGTAGATTAAACTCTGCCATATGAAAATTAACGGTAAACTAAGTTAATTAAGTAATTGAATTATTGCTTATTAATCAAGAAATAAATCGTATAGTATACCAATCACTAATCGGTACCTATACAAAAAAACAAGAGCACGCGCGTTGCTCACCCATACAACAAGGAGCTCCGAACTTCGTTGAGTGACAAACCGGGATTAACTAGAATTGGGCTAACTGGGTCACTATCACCCAGTAGGCGGAAAATAAAATTATGCCTATCTCATCCGCATGTCAAGGCAAAATGACATAATTAAGAAGCGTGTCCGAAATACCGAAAAGTACTTGGACCTCGCGGCTCGCGGGCTTTCATCGGACAACGAACGTCTATTGACAAACAATGGTCGCGCGGCAACGACCTCCGGTACTAATTGTTAGCTAATTGCTATGAATGGCGGTAACCGCTAGCGCTACAACGCTATCTATTCAGCGGCGGATCAATCCGCGACAAACGCCCGCGTTCCACAACCGCTTCTGCCTTTTACACAGTTTATGTACCACCGGCTGGCTGAGCTAAGGCTCTGCTCTCTCTTTCCGGCTAGGGGCGTCACTGTATACCGTTGACTCTTTCCCTCTGTCGACGCCGGCCGGGACACGTCGCTTTCGACCGAGCGAGTTTCGCGTTCGTCCGCCGGTACCGCTGCGGCGCTGACGTGCTCGCTACATCACGCATTCACGCTACAATACAAAGCTAAACGCTCCAAGAATCTCCACTGTTATTTGTTTATAACACCACCCAAGGATTTGATATTGCCGCGGCATTGACTAGCGACTGTTCTGTGCCCTCAATTAGGACGACACTTGTGTTATGTGAGCGCGATTTACAAGTTTTACAACTGCATATCGTGGAACGAGGCGGCCGTGCTCATTTATGTGCTGAATGGTGATTAAAATTTGCTTTTACGAGTGTCGAGGAACGGCCGAAAGGTATCGATCGTGTTGAGAGACAAAGCGTGGTGGATTGTTTTGCCGGCCCCACGGCAAAGACCCAGCATCTCGAGGTAAGCGGAATTAAAATCAAACTGAGTATTATATTATAACTGAGTGCCGAGCTGAGCGTTGTGAACATCAATGCGGTTCGTTTGACAGCTGCACAGCATTCTTCACTGCACGTTTTGTAGTCAATTAAAGCCGTACCCTAATGGGATAATGGACAGTCGCCGCCCGCTGCGCTCGAAATATTTATAAAGCGGACGAAACGCGGCCGTGTCAACAAGCGATGTTTGCCTTCCCATTTAGAGGCGGGAGCCCTCGCCGGCGATAAGGCTGCTTTCGTGAGGAAGCCGTGACCGGCCGTGACTTCGCACGCTCAATTCACCAAGGTACCTACTGTAATCTACGAAACATTACCAAATTGGTGTGGTTTTGGGTAGATAGATGTGTATCGCAAACGGTACGGTCAGCAAAAAAGTGTCCAATGTCATGCTATTAAAATCTAAGTCGATTTTGATAGTGACTGTACTGTCTAGTGGACCTTGGATTAATGGGCTGACTAGGTCTACCGGGGAGTACTTATAGTAAAGTTCTTATACGAGTCCACGTGCGAGTATCGCACAATATTATGGAACCGACCGGACCTATCGGATCGCTTGAAATCGCCAATCCGCGGTGGGCACGCGTGGTGATTAAGCCCATACTCTCTCTGAAAGTAGGCTTGTGCCCTGCAGTGGGACGTATATAGGCTGCTTATGACCGGACCTATAACCAGATGCCACTGTCCCTACCTACGTACCTATCCAAATACCAACAATTTATCATGCTGACTCTCCGTCTGCACTACCTTTTGCTAATCAAACCAGCCTACTACTTTTTATCTCTAAAACCAAGCTACGTAAGACAGCCCATAGCACTGCTATGGGATACCACTCAATAGCACTGTGTCAGTAATGGCTATGTGCTAGGTATGAGCACATAATGGTTATAGGTACCTACCTGGATATGCACGTAACCGTTACCGGCGACTTCGAAACAAAAATAAAAATGTTGCTAATGAGGTGACGAATATGGAACTGTGATCGTAATTTTCTCGGTCTCATTGACTTCCGTCCGTAAAAAACGGCATTAGCAGCACAAGGACCGGTGACGTGTCCACACACGTGCACTTCACACTTCCTCACAATCTCTAGCAACTCGTCTGGTGGGTGAACATGAAAGCTTACCCTGCTTACAAACCAACCAAACGGATGCAAACCCGCGTATTAAGGCTCCTGTTTGCGTTCGCTTCAGTGACCTCCACAGTAGATCAGTGTTCCACGAAAATTTTGTGTTCAAGCACAGATATAGGAGATCTCTAAGTGCACGGTCTATGAAATGAGGAAGTTTCAGAGGTAGGCACACCTCTTACAATCATAGGTACACCCTAAATGAATAATAACGTTTTAAATGACTGACTTCAAATGCATTTAAGGGGATCCAGTGGGCTAACTAGCGCCACCAATGAAAAAAAAACATATCTTCTTTTACACATCATATTTGCTAAAAGTGTCTGCACAATCTCTCAATCGTGTCAAAAAACGCCCGTTTTTGGCGTTGATGCTATCTAGTCCTAGGTTTTTTTGTCTTAGGTTCACGTCCATGGGTCCTAAAAATCACTATTAACATGATTGAGAGATTTACAGACACTTTTTGCACGATGTGTAAAAAAAGATTTTTTTTTTTCACTGGTAAACTGGCTAGCTAGCTAGCCTACTGGATCCCCTTGAATGCCTTTTGAAGTCAGTCATTTAAAAATGTATTATTCATTTAGGGTGTACCTATGATTGTAAGAGGTGTGCCTCCCTCTGAAACTTCCTCATTCATTACCCATTACCTCAAAAACCGCAAAATTAATTCATTAATTTAATTAAATATCCTCTTTCTTTCTAAAATACGATTTTGCAAGACTGTCTGCCAGAAATCTCATCAATATTAATAGCCAGTTTCTAGGCAGGCCGTAGGCCTTAAAAAACGTGGGGCCAATAACGTAGTAAGTTTATATTTCCGCTACAAGCGGGCATTTTTAGCAAAAACTTGCCATTTTTCCGAGGCACATCAACTAATAACAACGTTATACCAGATTGCCGCACGCACGCGCGCGCGCGCGCGCTCACACACACACACATACACTTACCCCCAGTTTCTCGTCCACTAACACGCTGTTAATCTACTGTTAACAGCTGTCAATTGACCAAAGTGCATACAGAAACCACTGACAGCTGCTAACAGTAGATTAACAGCTTGTTAGTGTACGAGAAACCGGGGGTTAATCTCCGAAACTACTTATCCGTTGTGGCCATGAGCAGGCCTCAATTACTCAATTACCATGCGAACGAAGTCACGGGCACTGCTAGTAATATCATATACTTAATTGAAGGTTAGAAGTCTTATTATAGGCACGAAATCCTGAAGGATGACCCGACTGCTGTTGGAACAGGAATTGGTGGTCGTAATAAAAGGGCTGAAAGTTATGAAGTTTGCGTAACGTCTACTCTCGTCAACTATCGCATTCGTGCGGCTGGTCAGTCAGTAGGTACCCGACTTGGGAAGTTCCTCAAATACGGTAATTGACACGATCAACAATAAATTATTTCATATGCTCGATTAAAACAGAAATTACAAAATATCTCGGAAAATGTATCTCTTTTAGTCAATTACTAGTTATTAAAATTTTTAAATAGATTAAACATGAACCAACCAACCAACCCAACCCGCCTGCCAAGCGTGGCGATTATGGCAAAACCCTTCATGGTTAAAAACCATGAGGGAGGTCTATGTCCTGCAGTGGGCGTCAAATGGCTGATGATGATGAAACATAAAAAGAGTGCTCTGAAATGTGACGTCATAAGCAAGTATTTTCATACAAAATTCCGTTTTAAAAGTAACTCATTTGATATTTTGTCAAATACCCAATTGCCAAGGAAATGGATGCCTTCTTTTTTATTATGCCTTAAACATCATAGTAGAGGTCGTGTAGACCCGTTTTCCTGATTTAACCTTGTTTACCTGCCGAGGCACTCGTCTTTATTTCAACACAAGCGTTGTTTGAACAGAATGGAAGATACTGTATCCTTTCGAGTGTCTCAACGATCATAAACGTTGGGAAAAAGATGTCGATGGTACTTGAAATGTTTGAGTGTGTACCTCAAAAGAAGTAATGGCAGTGGGGTAGATATAGTTGGATGGTGATATCACGATAACTAATTACAAGTATTCTGCAACAAGCAACAACGCGAACTAGAACAAATAAAATAAGTAGAGTCGAACGAAGAATTAAGATGCAGAGAAAAGATGCGCAAAACGAATCTCTAGAAAACCGCTTTTGTATTCAGACTTCTTTCTTGCATAATAGGTTTAAAACTGCCCGTCGCTATTGATTGTGTGGGAGTCGCAGAAACACTAGGGAAGCTGAGTATTTACTCAGCTTCTTTCTTTTATTTAAAAGCTCTCAAATACTTGCGCTGCGGCAGTGGACTGAAGGCTGAAAAAACCGAACAAGAGATTCCTAAACGATTTACAAAAATACTCCCCACAGGCAGATAATCTGTCCTTATGTCCAATGCTACGAATTTATACGGCATTTCAGTGTTCCAGCGTAATCGTGTTTTTGTTGAATAACATCGAAGTATAGATAGATAGAGAACATTTTCATTGTTAATAAAAAAGGAAATACTTTATTATTTCGTAGCATCGTTCGCGAAAGGAACATAAAATGGAAGTATTCTGACAATCATTTGCTCAACGACACGACACATTACCTTTAAGACGTTCTTTTTTTACAAACCCTGTAGTTTATAAACGGCTTAACTTTTTCCATTAAGCTCATTTCGCGCTCTGACTGAATTTCGAGAACCTTTGAAAAAAGACAAACTGAAATTAAATTATGTCGCTGCGTCCTAAAACTACGCTTATGCCAATAAATTAATCGACGGCAGCCTAATTTCATCTCTTTGTATCGAATGGAGTAGTTTTGAAGCATTATATTTTGGGACGCGCTAACAGCGGGTTGGATGTTTAAAACATCGGCCATCATTAGTGCCACGTCTCGCGCTCGCTCCTCCAATTTGTCCCAAGAGCCAAACAGCTAACTGCACCCTTTGAGGTTGTTAGCTACAGGTGTTACAGGCTATATTGCTTCGCAGTAGAGCGGAATGTAAGCTTGTCGGTCTGTGAGTTTTTTCGCCGTTCGCAGCGCCGCGGGAGCCCGACGGGCGGTCCGCAAAACAGTACTCCCTTTGTGCAGCGAACCTTCGCTATTCCCTTTCATGGAAACCGTTATTGTACACCGTACTTATTGCCGCGCTCTTTGTGGCTCGCTACGTTGTTTGGCAATAAAATTGCTAGACTATTCAATCATAGATCGGTGCTATTCACATTATAGGTGCACCCTCAATCTGTGCTATTCCCGACTCGCTTCAGTACCTAGCGGTTTATCGAAGCGAGATTTCTGTCATAAATCTTTCCGTCTATGATTGTAATGGCACAGCATCTAGACTGGAATGAATGTGATTATTCTTCGGAACAGACAGAATTACTATTGATAATAATCATGCCCTTTACAAATGCGTCGTGAGGGCCACGATCATCAGTGGAAGTCTTTTCAATAAAATCACGCTTGATTAGATCTGGGGTCGCTTTAATTAAGCACCGACCGAGCGACTGCACGCCTCGCTGCGGTCGAGCCGCTCTGCCGCCGCCTTCTTTCCATTCTTTTTGCCCATGCCGCTGCGTCTTTTCGATTATTCATTCCTTCTTCAATGTTTCCCTTCATCCCCTTTCGGGCTTTCATATCCTTCCGGTTCTCGGGTGGACGGT
Source organism: Yponomeuta evonymella (assembly GCA_963969515.1). Classification (NCBI taxonomy): domain Eukaryota; kingdom Metazoa; phylum Arthropoda; class Insecta; order Lepidoptera; family Yponomeutidae; genus Yponomeuta; species Yponomeuta evonymella. The sequence goes on along the minus strand of OZ018360.1, from coordinate 13,158,537 downwards.
TTTAATTTTGACTCACAATTTCGAAGCTCGATTCGTTTGTTACGCGTTTTCTTTTGTTTGTTTTAGCATTGACGCTCTGAATGAAGGCCCACCGCAATCTGGACGTTTTGTCCCTCGAAAATAAGTTTCTAAATTGTGTATCGCTCGAGCGCGACTTGTATCTCGAATGTTAGCTTTGATCTTCGATACTTCTACCAAGGAGTATTTAATACTCCTTGCTTCTACAATCTCTTTACACGACCATTATCTCGCAGCATAGCTCGCGTGATATGACAGCTTATCTGGGTTATCAATCACCGATCTCATGTTCGAAGCGTTTGTGCAACGTCAGTCTTAGCACGAATTAACACTCCGAATCTACATCTGTTTTTCAATCAGCGAACAACATGCCTTTTTTAGCTAACCAAGCTCGTATTTGCTTGCGGCTGATGGAAAACACTCTAAGAAATATCGGCTCTTATCTCAAGAGGCAATAAGGTTACAATCGAACAACGTTCAAAGTGTATTGGCTTGAGTGGTTAGGTACTAATACTTTCTTATTGAGGCAACATTTGTACGTATAGGCTCACGAGTGAAGTGGCTATCTCGTAAATCTACATTGGCGACGGTAATGTGGATAGATAAAACTTCGCCAATCGTTTATAGGTACCTACCTATTTCTAACTGGGAGTGTTTCCCAACGTGCGTGTGTTGCGTAACCAAAACATTAATTATCGATCACCAATTTCCACCGTGTATTCGGAATTGGCTGGTTTCGTTCGACCAACTTTGCTATTATCCGTAGTCTCGCAACTGTTTACGTCTTCTATTTGCGTACTTAACAGTTAACGACTCTAGGCATTAGTTTTGTGCTATTGTCACTTTCTTGTCCAAATATGTTCAATGTTCACAAATATTGTTGCTGTTATTACAAACAAGACTCGTTTGGGTTCTCTTGTGAAACGTCTCCTATTCTCAGATTTTATGTCCGCTTTGGCCGTAAGAAGTACAGTTTGGGATAACTTATTGAATTGCTCAAAGCAAACTTTCAAACTCTTGAAAAAGAAAAAAAGTAATATATTATTGGTGTTTGGTTGAAGTTCTCTCGCGGATACTTCTCGGTCTCCTTCTAAACATTGAAGTCATTTCAATGTCATCCGCCCTATTCAGAACTGACAGCGGCTTCTTGACTTTTCAGTCCCAATATTACGCACACGAAATCCTGAGCGATTCCATATTGTCTAACTGTCAAATTAGTATAGAATTTCACAGTTAGACGATTGGAATCGCCCAGGTTTTGGTGCGAATAAATAGGCCCCTGATCTTTGAGTTTGGCAATTTGGTGTAAAACTCAGTTGTTGGCAAACGATCCATAAAGAGGTACCTGCCTATTAAATACTCGCGAGCTGGCAGCGAGCGCCGCACGCCATCTTGCTTGATATAAACCAATTACGGCACCTCAGCACGCGACGCGCTGCTTTTAATCCATGAGAAGCCCCTAGCCCAGTACGATACACGTAGTACAGAAACAAACTGCAGCTTCAAATCTTGGCCTGACTTCCCGAAAGAGAAGAAGAAGAAGAAAGACATTTATTATACCAGCAAGATACATCACAGAAACAAAATAATATGCACAACAACAGAAAGAAAACTAAATACACAACAGACAAAACGAATAAATAAAACAGGACCATAACATATGGTCTTCCCCATGATACGCTCTCAAAATCTTACCACACAGTTTCATCACCACGTTGAACACATTAAGGGAATGGACTAACTAGCGCCACCAATGAAAAAAAAATCATATCTTCTTTTACAGATCGTATTTGAAAAAAGTGTCTGTACAATCTTTCAATCACTGTCGCTACTCCTACTGGTCCCACTTCCCACCGTCACTAGTCCCAGGTTCAACCTAGGATTACGAACCTGGGACTACATAGCATTTTTGCCAAAAACGGCCGTTCACGGCCATGGGTCCTAAAAATCACTATTAACATAATGGAGAGATTGTACGGACACTTTGCAAATTCGATCTGTAAAAAAGATACGATTGTTACTCCCTGGAGCCCCTTAAGGAACAAACAACGGACAAAATGGAATGAGGATTGGGATTGCCTAGAAGTGTAGACCAGGTGCGCTAGCCTGCTTACCTACTTAATTAGTAATGAACACAATGTAAGAGTTAATGAAAGGCATCTTCTGTCTTCTCATACGTCGCGCTCCAAGAACGCCTTTGACCGAAGTAAGTTTGTGTGTATTACAATCACTCCAACAATCTGCTTCATCTATAAGCTTGGAGCGTCGCCTTTTAATACAAAAGCTATTTACGTATGGAAAGCCTGAAATCGTGGACAGTGATTGGAAAACGGTTACTTACATTGTTCATTGATCCGCTACAGAATTTGCTCCTTAGTTTTTCTCATATCTATTTATTAGACTAACAAGACAGATAACGCTGTGGCATAACTCCAGCAAAGCGTATTTATTCTTATCTATGGTTGGAAGGAAGATACCTATATTGTAAAAATATTGTTTACTGTCATGTTGCTTATTTATTCACTTGCTTCTATGTTATTACAAACCTTGGCCCCAGATCTTCCTGATAACATTCCCTTATCAACATTACAAATTGACAGTCATTTGTCTAGTTTTTCCCCCTGAGACTGAGTAAGCTCTCAAATTAATGGTTATTACGAGTCTAGAGATGATTGTCTCTACATGCTAGCAACGGCACTCCATTGTGTGCTATTGAAACATACCGAGAGAGAAAGATTACGATAGATATTTTCTTATAAAAAGCCGAGTAATTCAAACGTTTTTATTGATACGACGTCTCGGCAGATAATAATCTTGACTCGCGACGCGAGTCTCAACAATTTTATTGACGTCTCAAATCAACTTGAGTGGATTTATGAATTCTAATACCATTTCGAGCTCCATTACTTCATGCATGAGTCCTAATTCAAATGCAATCTGAAAAGTCTCGAGGAATTTTTAGGATCCCTGATTGGAATCAATCGGTTTTAGTGGTTGGCGGGGAACCAGGCGAGCAATAAGTGTGTGGGAGGGAGACAGAGCGAAGGTCATGTTCCGAGGAACCAGTTTGGCCGTCCGTGGCAAAGCAAGGTGCCTGCCCCGGTCTCAGACTACGTACGCACATTGAGCATTTTGAGTTTCAAGTATCGGTACGTCCGTGGATAATACAATAATTTCACGGCTTGACTTGAGACATTTGGTCAGTTTTAAGGGCATTAGATTATCCAATATTTGTTAAGTCTATGTAGAGTCACAGATGTAAATTACACAATGTTGCTCGGACCACCTGATTCTGTATTGCTTGAGTTAATGTATTCAATGTGTGTACTGTGTACATAGCTTATACGGGCAGTCTGTATTAATGTTGCCGGCCTTTCATGTCCCATGTTCTCCTGATACCGGAGCTTAAAGGACCCTATTGAATTTGCGTCGGAGAGGCATCACCTATTGAAGTAAATCCATTAGATCGGTCGTTGTAATGTGCCACACGAAATTAATACTATCATTCTAATTCCAAAGGAATCCTTCGTTATTTCTTGTCTAATGATCAGGTAATTTTGCTTCCCTTAGTAATAAAATGTTAGATGAATGTATACATGAAATATTCAACTTCGCGGCTAATGTTTCTTGGAATTTCTTTCTTTCCTTGGCTGGCATGTTTACCCCGATTCTATTCGTGTTAAGATTAATGATATCGACTTGAGCAAATGCCCGATTAAATATAATTACTTACCGGTTTGTAGCTGCCTGCTCTAGATTAAGGCGTTCAATAAATAAATCTGTCTTGATCGCTGGTTCAAAGAAATTATATACGCCTAGCGAGTTTTTTCGTTTTTAACTCAGGTAATCTGTTAATAAGTTGTTTTCAGTGAAGTTACATAGGTACTCGTAGTGTTTGACATTAATTTGGTGTTAATATTCTGTGAGCTTTTAAGTTAAGTTTCTAAAAAAACAATAATACATCTCTTCTTTTATCCTTTTTGCCTTAATAAACTTAGTTAATTTCAAACATTGGGTGCCTGCAATAGCCGACTTTATCTACGCTTACAACAATCTTGTGTCTCTTTCTAGCCTACGAAATTTTAGCATAACAGTCTCGCCTGCCATGTTACTAAGTACAATATTTTTTAAGTCTTACCTTACCCAGCTTACTGTTGTTTATTTTATTAGGGTAAACAAACAATTGTACTATGAGTGGTAACAGCAGCTTAAGTAACAAGGAAGTGTCTTACTTAAGTAATTCTACAACCAGCAACGCTTAACACGAATTGGAGAAAAAGAAAAGAAAGGCTTCAGAAAGAGGTAACTTCTGAATTAGGTATTGTACCAAGTTTAACGAGGTGTAAACTAGCTATAAACTTTTCATTACATATTTCGTGTATCGCGGTAGAGCGATAGAAAGTGCTTATAATTGTCTCTAGAATCGCAGAAACTAAAGTTATCAAAACCTTAAACCCAACAAAAGACACAAAAACCTACACTCGACAAATAGCCGAAAAGCGAGTAAAACTACCGAGCCCAGCCGCGGCCAAACTGAAAAACCTCTATCTCGATGATCTCTTTGTTTCGCTGGGACAGCCGACAACCGGCGAAATCTGGAGGCGCGATCCCGCGCTGCCAGGTTTCCATAACAACCCTCGCCGGGCTCCCCCCCCCCCTCACGCCCCGCGCTTTATCGATCGCGCCGGAGCTACCTCCCCCCACACTCCAAATCAAATTACGGCAGCGCGCCGCGTTCCGAGTTCCGACTTCGCCCGACTCTACCCCGACTCGACTCTGACTCAATCAACTTTGTATTGGCGTAATAGTATTTTAATTCTATTGGCGCGCTTTTGACTGCAGCCCGCGTGGCTTGTTTGTGCGGTCGGATGCTGATTTGTCGGTCCTTCGCGTTGTTTTCACTATTCTATTCCGTGTCGTGCACCCTCTTTGTTCATGTAGAGCGCTGCTATTTTGGTTGGGCTTTCGTTTGATGAAATTGCTTTTTTAGGGGCGCTAACGCGGGATTGGGTATGGCTGTTTTTTCAAATATGGCAATACGGCATAACCCATTTCACATAAGACGATAATCGTGACCGTACGACAACGTTGGACTAGTAATGGTTCTCGTACAACGTTCACATGACGTTCGGACAACGGTTTTAGCTAAACGTAGAAACTGTCATGTCAGACCAATCTTAGATATGTGTCCGATGATGTCGTTTCGTCACGTCACGGTTATCGTCATGTCTATCTATCTATCTATCTATGCAGCCCATGAAAGGCGCCCACTGTTGGGCATAGGCCTCTTCACCGTCACGCCAACCTCGCCGGTCTCCTGATGATCTTGTCCATTGACCTCCTGCCGCCTTCTTAATGTCAGGGCCTACTCACCGAGCGAAGGCCAGCTCCTAGATTCTGTTAATGCATTGTAGTAACATGACAACTGCATGAACATGGCGATTTCATTTCATGGCTGCTTTAAGTGTACGCGGGCACACGTATCGAACCTTCTAGGCGTCAATGGTATGAAAAAACACGTCACGTGACCCGACAGGGTACCTGTCATTATACTACAATGCACTAACAGAATCGAGGCCCAGTTCTCGGTCACCACTCTGTGACTGCCTTCGTCCACAGTCCGTCGTCCAATGTGAAACCGGTCATTAAAGATAGCAACTTTCGTTAGTAGAATAGAATACATAAGAGCAAAACTATAGATCGTTGACAATGAGAACTATCTAAGGTTTCGGTTCAGTAAAGGTGCTCTACATATGAGAGTTTAAAGAAGTCGATAAAGACAAAAAAATCGCCTTCAAAATACGCACCAATCATAAACGTGCTATAGTTGTCAGTAATATATAGGTAGTGTCTAATTTAAATATAAGGTAGCGCTGACAGTATCGTTTATCGCGTCATGGTTGTGTTGTGTAAATAATGCCGTGGAGATGCCTTTGCAGATTGAAGAGTTTGATGATTTTCGCACGGATCCCGTCAACAGATCTCGGCCAAATACGTATAATAGTAACACCTTTGCGGTACCCTCTTTCCGACAAAAAAAAACCATTAAATCGGACAACGTGATAAGCAATTGTTGCTCATACATAATACATTAAAAAATATACAGTGAAACTGAGAACCTACTCCTTTTTTTGATGTCGGTTAAGAATATAATTTCAACTGAAATAACTAAGCATTAAACGTAACAGTAGTAAAAGCGCTGGTAATAACTTGAAAAGGCATCGTTTAAAAACATAATATCAAACAACACGTTCGCAAATAAAACTTTATTTCAATGAAACAAACCGGCGGCATTGGTTCCGCTGCTGAGGCAACAATGGGGCCGACGTAGCAATTCACCTTCGTTTCTAAGCCCATTCCGTTAGAGGCGATTATTCAACGTCACGCGACAAATAGGCTGCGCGCTGTTGAAATAATACCGAGATTGATTCGAAGCGATTGTGTGACCGAACTTAAACAAACATTCGACCGGTATTTTAACGCGAAAGATAAGACAAAACTTTCTGTCTCATTTACACACAATTACTTACTAGTAAGCGGTGGTAACCTAGTAGTGGGTAGAACATTGGACTCGGAAGCGAGAGACCCAGGTTCGATTCCCAGTGAGGGCATGTACCTATGACTTTGCTTTCTAAGTTATGTACATATTTTGTAAAGTTATAGCAGCAATACCACTCGCTAACGGTGAAGGAAAACATCGTGACGAAATCTGAGTGTCTACATACCTCAGCGCTTGAAATTGCTAATCCGCGGTGGGCACGCGTGGTGATTAAGCCCATACTCTCTCCCTGAGAGAAGGCCTGTGCCCTACAGTGGGACGTATATAGGCTGCTTATGTATGTTATGTACTTACTTAATTTGCTGGTTCACCAACACAAAGTGGGGTTCGGCCTCCATTAAAAGAAGTCGGTCTCTTGCCTGTCACCTGCCTGAAGCTCAAGGAGGCGCCTTGGACACGGTCTTCGGCCGATTGATATGTCCTCTTCACTGCCCGATCCTCTTCCATCCTTTATAAGTGACCTAAGTGACACAATTGTTCACGAATAAACCAAAATAAACGAACTCTCAAACAATACCCATCACTAGCCAAAAGTTTCTAATTTGTGAAGAGTGCAGCCTTAAAAGGGTAGCGGTAGGTATAATCACAGAACAGTTTTTTTCTGTAACGCTCAATTGATTTATTTTTAGGCCAAACAGCCAAATAAAATTAGATGACTGTATTTAAATAAATTACACCAACATACGTAAGTAAAGGCTTCCCAAAATAAATAAATCCCCTCCAAAATGGATAAATCCTTTCGACAATTAAATAGGTAAATTCTTCGCCAGAAAAAAGTCCCGACCAAAATGGATAAATGCTCACTTATAGAAAGTAAAGAAACTGCTTTTAGGTTTACATTATTTTAATGACACGTCTTATAAACGCAATTTGGGGAAACTTTCCCCATTAGGATTTTATTAATTTAATAGACAACAATTGTTAGTTTTAGGTAGCCTTTCCAAAATGCCCCATTCCCAAAACAGCCCATTATCAAAATGTGTCAAAAATGTAAAACACCCAAATCATCATCAGCCATTTGACGCCCACTGCAGGACATAGGCCTCCTTCGTGGTTTTCATAACCATGAAGGGTTTTGCCATAATCGCCACGCTCGGCAGGCGGGTTGGCGATCGCAGTATGCGGTTGGAATCTCAGGAAGACGCTGCTGCCCGTCTCCTGGTATTTGATTTCCTTAGTCGCCTTCTACGACATCTACGCAAGGAAATGGAGTGACGCTATTCTTAAACCGGCGCCACACGGATGCACACCCAAATAATGCACCACAATTATTATAGAAAATTCGACCGTTACCGTGACCCTGCGGAATTAACTAGAAACCCCAAAGATAACCTTCCATTTCGCGAAGGAACGCAAGTGAAACGAGCATTAGATATCGTCGCACGTTTTATAATCGAATCGACATTGAAATCGATTATCAAATCGTTTTCGTTCGGGGGACTGAATGGCTTGGCAGCCACTGGGGATGGTTTTAATGACGTTATGCCGTGATACCCTAGTAATGAGACCGGGTATTTTGCCCCTGCCTCCCGTTCATTGTAATAAACTGGTACGAATCATAATGCACTTGAATGGCTGGATCTAATCAAAGCGAAACTGAACCACGCTCAACTCTTCCTCTTGAATCGCTTTTACATACTTAGATAGAGAACACTGCATAGTCGACAGCACATCAATCTTTACATTTTATTTGCAAAGTCGTAAGGTAACTGAGTAGAATGCACGGCTGTAAAGGTTGATAGATGTCGACTGAGCATTATTATACTTTAAATGTAAAGGCAAAAAAATTAAATGGCGTCAAATACAAAAACTATGACATCTGGTTATAAAATAACGTGAAGGTATATGAAGTATACGAATCAACCGGTAGTTCCTTATATAAGTTTACCTAATAAATAATGTCTATTAGATAAAAATATAAATGTCTAACTAGCGCGAAGACATGACCCTACGTTCAATTGTGGGAAAGCGTGCGGGGCTTGTCAATTGTGTTACCAATCGGAGCGAGTTCAGTATTACCCAGCAAAATATCTATGCACCTGCCAACGCCATCTTCAACCTCATCCGCAAGCTGTCATTTACTATCGCCCAATCAACGTTCACGTTGTCACGCATGGCGCACAAAATGAACCGACCACAGAGTGATTTACTCTACAACACATCTTGCGCTCATTTCATTGGTACAGACTGATCGAGAGGAGAGGGGCCGTTTTTGAGAGTGAATTTTGCAGAAAGAAATACTTCTATATAGGATTAGACCCGTAAATGTATAACAATCTATGAGCATCGTGAATCGCCACATATAAAAAAATAATAAGTGAACTTCGATCAAAACTTAACTTAACTAATGCGGCTTTAGACTAATTAACTGCTTTACGGTGATCGTTTTCTTTCATTGTACGATACGCTTGAAAGTATTTGAATGGGTAGGTACTTAGAAGTTCGAGAAAAAGGTTACATAATAGGATGGAACCGGTAGAGCCAATGATAACAACTCACTTTAATTCAAAACTGAATAAGCCGTTGTGAAATGTGCATGCGAAAAATTCGGCAATAGTTTGTGTCCCTCGCAGTGCGGAATATGAAAATCTGAATTGTAAATGGGAATCGGCGCTGGATTTCCGCCAAAGCAGTTTTTACTTTTTTGCTTTTAAAAGTAAACGTATCGGATTATTCATATAACATTGACCAAATGGGTGGTGACTTTCGGTTATCACGAGTAATAAAATTACTAAATTCGACCATCGAGGAGCACAGGACACGTACGACTTACTACACTCAACAATGGAGTCGTGTACGGAATAAATAGAATGATTACTATGATTAGTCATTAGGACTGTTTGACAGATTACCTTGTCCTATATCTCCTGCTATTTTTCGGATTTCCCACATCCATCAAATTGAGTTGAACCGCGTTATTAAAGTCCGAAACGACCCTAAGACATATCGTTTCGGCCAATAATGAAGCGACATCTAAAAAAAAAAAAATAATCACTGAAGCCAACGTAAGTGAATCACTAAAATGTCACCGAGCGGTCATCCATAAAAAACTGAGAAGATAAGATTAGCATGTCGAAGCACAAGCAAAATTAAATTAATAACGTCTCGCCAATCTAAATGGCCTACAGGGTATGTGAGCAGTGTAATGTCGGGCGATAGTCTGGCGAACAGACCTAATAATGATACAAGATATCGGTGACCTCTCGTCACAGGGTCAGAAGAGATGGTCGACTGGCGCTTCGTTTCTGGTTCCTATTGATAAACTCAGGACTCATCACCTGTAATGATGTCGTGAACACGCCGAGACGAGCCTGAATGCCTTTTATCTTGATTCTCTAAAAAACCTTGTACTGCGGCGATCACTGCGTCATCATCGTCGAATTTCTGGCCTCTTAGATATTCTTTCAATCTCGGCAATAGATAAGTCATTCAAAAATCAAAGCAAGGTCTGGAGAATATGGAGGATTTTCTATCAATTCGAAGCCAGCATCATTGATGGCAGCCATCGCAACTTTGGACCTGTGCGCTGCGGCGTTATCTTGATGAAACAAAACAACTTTAGCGAGTTTGCCACGCCGTTTTTCGGGTATTTCGCCACTCAACTTTTTGATTTGTTTTGCGTATATATTCCCCGTAATAGTAGCTCCATGACTGATCTATTCAATCGTCATCTCCACCCCTTGGCTGTCTCAAAAAAGAGAACCCATGATCTTGCCGGCGGATGGCATGGCCTTTAATTTCTTAGGGGTCGGTGATGATGGTCTCTTCCAAGTCTTGGATTGTTTTTTTTTCAGGGTCATAATGTTAAAGCCATGTTTCATCCATAGTTAGAAATCGAGCCAAAAACCAGTCAGGATCTTGTTGTAACAGTTCCAAACAGCTTTGAAAACTTCTCAGTCTGGTTCGTTTTTGTTCGGCCGTTAGCATTCTAGGTACCCAACGCGCTGAGACTTTTTTCATTCCCAAATGGTCATATATTATATTATGAACTTTCCCTTTCTTCAGCTATTAAACAAACATTAGTACGACTATCCGCCAAAACAATTTTTTTAACATTTTTTATCATTTCTTCAGTTAGACTGCAGTCGTCGTAGGGCACCCTGAGCGCGAGTCGATACTCTTCCCCTCTTAAACTCAGCACACCAACGCGCAAACGTAAAACAAGGAAGAGCATGAACCCCTTACGTATCTTGCAAGTCTTGATTTACTTGTTCCGTAGTAAAATTTTTCAAACATAGATATTTAATTACCGCGCGAACTTGAATTTTCTCCATTTTCGATTACTCGTTGCGACAGAACACAAGTAAGAACCTTCTATGATTGAAAAAACAAAAGAGCATCAAACTTTTCTTATTTTATTGCGTCGACAAATAGGCGGGCTACGCCTGCCCGTAAGTTCTTTTCTCTATCCAAGGAGTTTATACCTCATTCTCACTACTTATTGAACACCCCTCGTAAGTTGAAGAAAATCAGATTCTGCGTACCTATATTGTGTACCATCCATCCATCATCCATCGTCAGCCATTTGACGCCCACTGCAGGACATAGGCATCCCTCATGGTTTTCCAAGCTTCCCGATCTTGCCCGCCTCCCCGCCACCGTAACCGCCATCTGGTGAGGGGTCTGCCCACGCTGCGTCGTCCGGTCCGCGGTCACCATGTCAGATCTTTTTCGCCCCAACGGCTATCAGTTCTCCGATCTATGTGCCCCGCGCAGTGCCACTTCAGCACTGAGCAATTCTTCGAGCTGTCTATTGTGTACCACATATGTCGAATTCGGTCAAATACACTCCTGGCAATCGGCAATCTGTCAATTTCCTGCAAATGGCGTTTGAATTTACCTATATTTTACAACGCCTCAATAGTATGAATATAGGATTAGAGAGTTATAATTATCATTAGTATCATCAAATAAACATCCAAAAGTGAATCAGGAAGTATAAAATGAGCAAACACAAGTTGTTGAAGTTAATTACTACGTAATTACAAATTTGTTTAAAATACAACAAATGTAATTAGCTACCTATGTATAATACCGTTTTATGGTATTTAGTTAAATTTTCACCGAACTGCTAGACTTCCGCAATTATTAATTTCAATTAGCATAAATCGGCAATATGTATTGTTCGGTTGCTCCCATTTCATCTTGCTCTAATATGTTTCGCTGAGAATATCCAAACACTTTCTGGTCCGAAATTGTTCTTTTGGATTCCTTATTGGTGTGCCAATGTCCAAAAAGAAATACTTTATGACTAGATGCAGTGAAAAATAATTAGAGGTAATAATTTCCTAAGACAAACAATTTCTGCTTAGTCACTTAACTATCATAGGTAAATAATTGAACATATTACGATAATTTTATGCATCGACCCCAGCTACATTATGTTCCAATTTTATTAAAATATGTTCTTATGGACGATGAAAATAAATGTGAACTTTCGTAAGTTTCGCAGCGTAACTTTTGTGGCAAATTGACTACGAAAGTTACTACACCGGCCAAAAAAGGTAAGTGCTGTGTTAAAATGGTATAATATAGAGTTTTTGTACATGAAATAAAGTTAATATCATCTTATATTCACATTGCAGTGCTGCCGCCCGCGTCCCTTTTTGACCATTGTTTCTATTTCTACTATATTGCTTAACCGAATTATTAAGTTTGTGTACTCATAAGACGCAAGATTTCATGCTTTTTAATTTATTACCAAGTAACTTTTCATTACGATGCACCGTATGTAAGTTATGAGTGAGAAATCAAAAAACATCCAAAAATTCTCTTTTTTTTCCCCAATATTTTCTTCTACCTGATTCACACTTTCAGATAATAATTTGATGATACTGCTCTATCTCTAATATTAAAATCTTACTATGAGACATTAGAAATTATGAGTAAATTGAAACGGGGATTGCAGGAAGCGCCGACGCCGATTCAGAGATTGAATTTGAAAGATTTGGTATTCAGTATTCCAGAATTGAATTCTCTACAACTTACATCTTATAAAAAATTATCTTAGATTACCTATTTTTTGGTCATAATTTTTTATGACATTGCTAGACCCAATTTTTAAGTTTTAGTATGTTTTAGTTGTGATTCGCCAGGAGGCACCGTATAGAACTTATGACGGAGAAACCAAAAAATGTCCCAAATTTTTGGGGTTTAATGGCTGTCAAAAGATGTCCCGAGATATCTCATGTTACCATTTTTGATATTTACTTAGTTGCACGAGATAAGAACATAAAAACTACTGCACCACCTATTCTGATTTGATCGTTTAATGACAGGCCTATCAAGCGACACTTGAAATCGTAAAAAATCATAGCGCGAAAATGTTCCCGGTGTAGATCCATTTTTCAATGAGACACGATAATTTAAATAAGCTCGCATAAAATGTGAAGGAAAATTTTTATATTGGAACGTACCTTTTTATTTATAATTTATAAATAATCTTATTTTCGAAATAGATTATAAATGGCCAGTCTCTCATTAATACATAAAAATTTTCTTCGCAATACTTTCTGAGCGGTCTGGTACAACAATTTTTGTTCTAAGACATTTTCCTCAGATATACAAGGCGTCCCAAAGTTATGGGCCATGAAGGGAAAGTACCTTAAATATCGTAGATAGGGTATTTTGCTGAAAGAAGACTTTATGTTATTTTTAAAAGTTAGTAATTCTGCATTCAAAGATTTTTTAAAAAATACTTGACTTGTCTGGGAATCGATCTTTTTTTTTCTTTCAGCAAAATACCCTATCTACGATATTTAAGGTACTTTCCCTTCATGGCCCATAAATTTGGGACGCCCTATATATTTTTCGAAAAAGAAGAGTTTACGTTATGTTATCAAGCTCAATCAACGTCGCGTGACGTGCGGCTTCCTGTAAATCATTGTCCTACATAGAAGAACGACGAGACAACAAATCAGAAGCAGGGAATTAAATAAAATAAATAAATAAAAAGAACTTTATTTCAAAGTAATTTTTTTTCTGTCACAGATGTCTTGGATAGTACAAAAATTATTCCCGATATTGCAAAAACTTTTTCAAGTTCCGAAAAACTAACTGAAGATTAAGCCTAAAAATGTCTTGCACTATAACACCTTGTCAATCAGCTTATTTATTCGTTTATTTTTGGATAAGTATGTACCTATTTATTTACCAGTGATTTGGCGCACTTGAACTTGTCCTCTTAAATTTCATATTGAACTGCCAAGGTTCCAAACGTAATGCTGTATTAAATATTATGTCAATGAAAATTAGATGAAATTAAACCGTTGTGCCATGCAATACAAAAACGGCCCAACTTGGATGGATCAAGACTTCGTTTTTCCTCGAGTCTCAATGTGACTTTAAAAACTTGTTCAGATTTGAAAGCAATATTCTCAGAGAGCAGCCGGCTTCCTAATAGACAAGCGCCGCGCAGCCACGCTGGCACGTATCGCGCAAATTGCTTTTGTTCAACTGTTCGCGCGTCCGACAGTGGACGTGATGTGTTCTACTAAAATACATACTCTAGCTAGGTTCTGTCTGTCCTACCGTTGCGTAGGTAATTAAATTGTCAGGAATAAATAAGGTGTTTTGTGAGTCAATTTAATTCTGCCAATGTGGGCGCCACGTATTCGATCATTGACATGAAGTGGCTAGAGACAACATCATCGTCGTCAAAGCATAGCAAGTGTCATTCAAAATGCTATTATACAACAATTGAATTTCTGACCGCTAATAATATTGACTAATGTAGCATTCTCTTCTATATAATACAATGCTCGTAAGTTCTCGATGTAAGATTATGCTATTATTATCGATAATTATTAAAATTTGTACGCCTATTATGGCAAAACATGCTCAACTAAATGTGTTAATTCCACCTTTCTGTACACATGTTTGACAAATAAATCTCTTTATCTTTATTCATTACAGTGACACTAACTACGCTTTGAATACGATATTTAATCGGAATTTCAGTGTTAAGTCTTTCACATTGTATACCTACCATTACTTGATTATCATTATTGTTTCTACGTTGTTTCAGAATTGTTGTACTTAGAATCTTCTTATAGTACAGTCTTTATAATCAAGCCGTGGGTGGGTATCAAATGTTTTTGCCCATTTCGTGTCAAGGCGAGACTTTACCGGATTTTGTGGACGTTCAGCTGGTTGCCATCACATCAAGACTATGAATTAAACGGGATTTTCGGCCAGACAATATTTTAATAGAACCCACAGTTTGGAAGTTCAACATCATGAGCAATTTTACACCACCACACCTTGCAATTTTACATTTAACATCAAAAGCGGTTTCGGCATCTGAGAGGCAGAAGAGGAAAACTAAAGCGACGACGACCATTTGGTTTAATTTTAGTAATAACGTTCGCGGGGCGCGTGGGCGCTGTTGATAAATATAAAACGACTATCGCGCGAGATCACACTGATAAATCCTTGATGACGTGTGCTTGTTGAATTAGGAGCACGGTATATACATAATATACACGGTATATACTCTCTCCCTGAGAGAAGGCCTGTGCCCTACAGTGGGACGTATATAGGCTGCTTATGTATATACATTTGAAAATGCATGTGAACCGCTAAATTTTGGATATTACGTGGGGGGGGGGGGGACTAGAAAAGCTTAACTTCAGATTGTCGACCAAGATTTCCTATGTGCATTTTCTGCCATCTGGGACCATTGAAGTATTACGTAAGCACTACAGGGGGGCGGGGGAGTGCTTATTTTTGATGACTTCGGGGGTATGGGGGTCTGGATGGTCAGCATGAAGTATTTATTTTTTTACTTTTTCGGATTTTCTACAAAATTTAGTCGATGTTACTTTAAACGCATTTTCGGTGATTTCCAAAAATAAGGTATACGTTAAGGAACTCGCTTAGAACCGAGTATGGGAATTACCGCGCACTATTCCTTTGTCTGAATATCTTCCGCCAGTTTTGGCAAGATTGACAATTTGACGTGTTGTAAGTTAATGTTTGTTTTACCGTTGATCCACTGTCGTCAAAGTTATTTAACTTTCGTTAAATTTCATTTCACATAGACAAATCCAAGTTATAACAAAAAAAAAATCAAAAGTTATGTATACAATGTATAAGTCCTCTATTCTATATTCTATCTAGTAGCCTACTTCTTGACTTATTCTCTTAGGTAGGGAGAGGGGGTAAGAGCTTTGCTTACTTTTGGTGATAAGGGGAAGGGGGGGGGGGAATAATTGTAATAAATCTGCTTACTACTCATACTGGAACGGCCCCTCTGGAGAAAAGGGTTTAATTAATTTGTTTGCGATAACTCGGTTCTCCGTTGAGATACGGAAATTTTGATGCAATATACTTTTTTTTGCTTACTAAGTAAGGCCCTTTACATTTTTCTCCTATCGTTCATTGTTACTGAGATACCGATCGATGGATTGAAAACCCATAAATTTAGGTAGTGTTCGTTTTTGGTCTAGTTTTCTTTTTTCTCGTGAAGGATATCGGAAAATGTCTAGTATTGCGACATGTAGAGCGTGTTTTGACTTACAATTTAGTTTTTTTTATTTTCGACAAAAAATATACAATTTAGTTGTATCCACACGGATGTATGTATGCACGGTTGTATCCCACCGATGGAAAGTTGTTCAGACAATACCTAATTAATAATTATACATACAAAATCAATAAATAACCCAGCCAAATATGAATCAAACATATGAGATCATAAGCTTTCATCATGATATTATAACATGCAATGTTACTTATCTGTTGTGTAATGCAATAAATAAAATAAAATAAATTTATTAAACAAATAATATTTTATGTAGTAAAAAATTATAATTGAAGGCGGTCATAAAAAAATATATATATTCGTGGTTTTGATGGTCCTGGCTGAAGAAGTTCCTCCACGTTAGACTCTTCGAGTTATGAAGACTCTAGAACCGCAGGAAATTATGCTTTGATAGTCGAAACATCATCATCATCATCATTGTCGTCGTCGTTGAATAGAATGTCGTCTCTGGCGACGTTCATGCATGTTTACCCACTTCAATGCAGCCAAATATCGGAGCAACAAATTTTTGGCTTTTTCGATCGATATCTCAATAACCATGAACAATAGGTAAAAAATGTATAGGACCTTAACTGTACCCGTAACTGTAGTAAAAAAGCAACAAAAAGTATTTTAGTATCCTAACGGAGGACCGAGTTATTGTGAAAAAACTAAATTTAACCCTTTTTCAAGAAGGCGGAAAATGCACGTAGGAAATCTTGGTCGACCATTTCAAGTTAAGCTTTTCCAGACCCCTGTAATATCCTAAATTTTGCCTTCTTGGTTCACATGCATTTCTAACCTGTTTTTTCCGACGTAACGTCTGGACTAATTTGTCTCTGTTCAAGTTTTCCGTATATGGGGGAACGTGGGCCAACGGTACAGTTCTCTTGGGTAGTGAATTGGTGATAGTCTTCTTCAAAAAGAAGAAAGAAAAGCCCGTCAGATGTAAAAGCACAAATCAAAACAAGAAAGTCGTTTCACAATACCGATTATATTCACGATCAAAAATTCACAAAGCAACACCATTCATCTGTCAAAAATCGCGCCAAAACCAGAGGCCTATGTCCTGCAGTGGACGTCAAATGGCTGATGATGATGATGATGATGATGATAACATGACACGTTAGCTATGTATGAGCAACTTGAGTCATTAAAACATACACAATAGGAAATTAGATGTATTTACGGAACTCTCTTTTCCCGAGTCCAACGCGCACTTGTCCGGTTTTTCGTAGTCCTGCTGCGTCATACTGCGGGGTTCTATGGCAGATAGTCTATAAGTACGAAGTGTTGTACTTTTTTGCAATTTCATACCGGTGTCGAATACCATGTTGTAATTACTATTTATATTAAGACCACATATGAGGTACCACATGAAGCAATAAAAGATTGAAATTGTAATGACAAAGACACTATTCTTTTGTGGCCCAGTTCATTAAATCATCAATGTTTCATGTCATCACTGAGATTATCCCACATTCCTTAGCAAAATCAACCCACATAGAGACCTGAAAGATTCGTCTGTCGTCACGCTTATCTATCACGAATTCTGTATTGGCAACAAATCAGTCAGTCGGCCTCCCTCTCCTACTCTCTCCGTGAGAGAAGGCCTGTGCCCTACAGTGGGACGTACATATATAAGCTGCTTATGCAGTCAGTCGGCTACTGTTTTTTGTTCTCTGTCATCCTTCCAACTCAGAAACCTTCCAACCGCTGCCACGAATCTGCCTCTAAAACTTCACACGCCAAGAAAACGTTTGCTTACCTCTGTCAACTACTTGTAACAAGTTTATTTCTACTACATTATCTGCACTCAGAAGGACCTAATAATTGCAAGTGATAACGCAGTCGGCGTCGCAACTGTTTAATAAAGATTGATGAAAATTTGTTTACTAAGAAGATTATAAACTTCGACATTCTGGCGTTTACTTGATGAGTATTTATTGCCCTACTACTGACGATAACATCCTTGCTTATGATAATTGTAAGTTGTAACGATGTATTTACAGCATTTTGCAGATAAACGATATAAGAGTAATGTTCCTGTAAGTAAGTAGTTATGACATGAAGAATATTGCTATCATTATTTCTTGCGTTGCGTATATTTTTGCACTCAGGGAGCGCTCGGGGATATAAAGGGGCAACCATAAGCTAAAGCTCTGAAGCTGCCACCCGTGGTGACTATAATTTTGGAACAAATGGCTCAGAACTAGAGTTCACCAGACGTTCAATAGCTTGAACCCTTCGAGCATTTTTTATACCTATTCTATTCAAAATGGATTCTGGCCTGGGGCGAAAAATATTTTTGTTATATCAAAAGGGAGATCAAAGTGGTGACTTCAAGCACTTCTGAGAACAGAATGCCGGTTAAAACTCGAATGAGGAGTTTCGGAGATATTTGGAAGAGGACTGTCATCGCTATCGCAAACGTCAGGATTCCGACAGGATTTGGTCCGCAATGAGGCCTCTGGTTGTTGTAACTTGAAATACCTGGCATGTTTTATACTTTACGTAGCCATACATAGGCTAGCATATTACTATTATTTTGCTATACCGTAGTTTGGTCAATTAAGGAAAACTAAAAAAAAACATATTTTACAAGGCTGAAACCTCCTTTAAAACTGTAAGTAGATGTTCATTAAAATTATCTCAGGTGATTTAAAACACTTTTGTTGTCCTTACAAGCGCGTGTTAATATAGACGGAAGTGGTTTGTGAATTATAGTTATACATTCAATAAGTTATTGCATAATTTTTATGCCTAGTTTTTCTTTCATGTCACTACGAAGTGGATCTTCTATTGCTGCTAGAATTCCGAGGAGCAGCGGTTGAGGGTTATTAGAATATTATAATATCTAGTCTAGACTTGGATAGACGACTATTCGCGTGATAAACGACTATTAGTGCCATTGTTTCGAGACCTCGATGTACTTATTTATAATACTTTTTTTGCACTTACATAAAATATATCGTACGTAGCGGAGGACTTAACGCCACAAGCATCTTGTATTAAAAACCGGCCAAGTGCGAGTCGGACTCGTGCACAAAGGGATCCGTGCCATTATCTATATAACAAAGATCGAGAAAAAAACTGCAAAAAATCACGTTTGTTGTATGGGTAAATAAATATTTAAGGGGGCTCCTTAAATATTTATTTTAATTTAATTATTTATTTTTGAAGCGAATATAGAACTAAATATTCTGTGAATATTTCTACCTGTCGCCGTTATTAACATCGAGCAAAAAATGGCAAAAAAAGTCACGTTTGTTGTATGGGGGGGGGGCCCTTAAATATTTATTTTATTCGGTTTTTAGTATTTGTTGTTATAGCGGCAACAGAAATACATCATCAGTGAAATTTTCAACTCCCTAGCTATCACGGTTCATGAGATACAGCCTGGTGACAGACAAACAGACGGACGGACAGTGAAGTCTTAGTAATAGGGTCCTTAGTAATTGACACCCTACGGGTACGGAACCCTAAAAACGATTGAGTGACAGTCAATTTTCACTCGTTAATGCAACGACTAATGAATGTTTATGAAGCGAACGAGGTTTGTTCGGATCGTAGCAAGTGGCTAACCCTGGTCTCAGCCTACCCGTCTGGGATACAGGCGTGAGTTTATGTAAGGTTTTCTCTCCCTGTCAGCATTACGGCCTATTAAAAGTATTAAAAAGGCGTTTCTAACGGTGAAAAATTAGAGCCGCGTTCGTGCTTGTCAGTTTCCGCGTTTGCATTGCATAAAACGTGCGGAGTAAGAACTGTCGATGGACCAGAAACCACAGAAACAGTCGCTTGCTTCACTACGATTTGAAAGCACTAATTTTTAACTAACATTCAATTTGAATGTCTTTCAGAAATATGTTTCACCGTATAGAAACTACTGGGCTGCGATTCATAAAATAAATTCGTAATTTTAATTCCTAATTCATTTGTAAGTAACGAACGAGTATCCCAAATGCTCAAATATCTCAAATTCTCTGGGCCATCTTTTCTTATGACTGGCCTGTGAAGTGCAAGGGACCGTTCTTTGACAATTAATAAACAATTTGTACATTAGTTATGAGAAGCGTCTCATGGTAAACAGTATATTTTTTTTATCTAACAAATAATTTGTATTGGTTTTAATTTACTATCACAATTCGATGTACATTGCGTATCCGACTAGTCTTTCTGATTGTTAATCTGTTTGTTAGATGTCAATGTAACAAAAGTATCAGAGCTCTGAAAGATATTCAAATCGAACGTCAATAAAGAAGCTACGAGCTTTGGCACTCTTTCTCGTTGGCGAGACATGGGCCGGTTTCTGAGTTGAGAAGCGAAATTCTCAACTCAGAAACTGGCCCAAAGAAATTGACAGAATTGGTGCGATTTCCCAGAAATTGTTTCGTAACTCATAATAACCATAAATCTTCGGATTTCTGTGGCGGCTTCCAAAATTCCAAATGAATTGTTCCGACGACGTGCTTTATGATTATGATTTATGATTATTTCCTCTTTATATTGCTGCTACATATTCACAGATGTTCGTTTGTGTAAATACCACTCGCTAACCGTGAAGGAAACCGTCGTGAGAGAACCCGAGTGTAGGTGAATTGTGTGTAGACGAGTATATGTGAAGACATACACACACCTCACACAAGGTGTTCACACGCCCACTCTCTCTCAGAGAGAAGGTCTTTGCCCTGCAGTGGAAGATTTTTTTTCGAATAGAGGGCTTGTTTTAAATGTTGCATGTAGTTTCATTGTTTTGGACATTTATTTAATTTTGTATTATGATTGACATTGCCCTAATAATTATCCTAGCATAATGTTGACATTCACCAATTTATATATTATTAGGTACCTAAGATTAGATTAGATTAGAACACTTTATTGTACACACCAGAAAACAAAATACATTAAAAGGCTTACATGTCTAAGTTTTGCCTAAGCCGCATATCGTAATGAAATGTAATTTAAGTTCTACGAAATTGGTACTGACCTGCATAAGATTTAGATTGTTTCTGGTAATTATTTGAATTAAGCTAAGCTCAAACATTTGTATGCCGAAATGGCAAAACACGAAGAACCTTATCTTTTTGTACCATCTCCACCATTGCTGTAGTGATGCTTTACCCTTTTCGTGCCTGTCTTCTGTGCCCTCGTACATAAGTGGAATAAAAGCTGGAGTTTATAACATTCGTGAGCCGCAGCACAGAAATCCCCCGTATTGAGGTGTTTCTCCGCACGATTTCGGGATCCAGCAGGAAATATTGGTAATGTTACATGAATACGAAATGGAGAGGTTTTATCTACATGATACGCCCAGTCGACAGCACATCAACCGTCATGCACTTTACTCTGTTACGTTACGGGCGATATTGCGACCAAAATGTTAACGGTCTTATTTATAAAAACACGATTCTTTAAAACACTCCTCAGAGGCAGTTTAAACAAATAACACTAAATGTATAAATCGCTGGATGAGCGTCTACAGGGATTCTTTCAAAAAATTTCCGAAAGAATCACAAAGTTTTATGTCAATAACATTCTATAAGCCTTTTCGGACGGACCTAAAATAAAATAAACTGGGTACCTCATCGTACACTGAAGCACTTACATGTTCACAAACGTTAACAGGTCAGCTTAACTGCAAGTTTACACCGGCAACGACATTACAGCAAAGGTATTGTAAAATGTTAGCCCGCATTACTTGGGGAAACTGGGGAGACATGTTGCAGTGCAGGTGACATTCAAGTAATTATAGTTTCTTTTTCCCGCGGGCAGAGGGCGCTCTATTTGATGTTTGCGGCTTGTGTGGGGGGGGGGGGGGCGGGGCGGGGGGCGACGCCGGCAAAGCGCTCGCTCGCTCACAAAATAAATGTGTTGAGTGTAGGAAACTAGGAACGTTTGTGGGGAGAGGGTCGCATAGCCGCACGCAAAGCTGTTCTCCGTATTGTCCAAATTGCTTGGGGCGTTAATAATGCCTTATACGCCTCACTTGATTGTTATCCGAACAAATTTATTTGATTTCGTACGTGTTGACATTTAATGTAAATTATAAACGCTGCTGCGAAGGCGCAAAACACGAGTGGCTACAACTCGGGCACGACTTTAAAAGGCATTGAAAGCTGATTACGACTCGTAAAGGCAAAACGTGTTGAGAGCTGCCACGCTGTAAATTAAAATGAGACATAAAAGTACGTCTAATCAGACATGAGGCTTTTGTTTATAGAATCTGTTATCCCACGCACTTCGATTGTTTCTGTACGATGAACCAGCTTTGGCAGTTAGCTCCGTCTCATTGTTCCATTATGGACATAATTCCTAACGCAATAAAGGCTCGGCCCACGGTGTCAGATCGGTATCGGAGCTCTATTACAACCGGTTTCTTATGTGGCACCCATTCCAAGAAACGGACAGTAACAAAAACACCTTTGCTAATCATTTCTAACTTGCAAAAACTGCAGGGGCAGTATCGTTCTCAATGACATCATTGCAAAAAAATGTTTTGTATGAAGCGAAAATCTTTTGGCTTGGAGATAATCCCATCGAGGTGTCGTGAACGAATGCAATCCATCACCACTTGAAGTTCCAATCAATTTACGAAAAAACTCGCCAGCGGGCAACGTTCATTTCAGTATCCAATATATCCATTGACGTGTAAGGAAGGTTATCTCGCATAAAATATGGCGGTGGGCATCCGAAGCATGCGGCCAGCAGTGTGTCAGTCAGCGATAACGCAGAATTGACACCACGCCATCAATCAGCTCGGCGAGTGGGTCGATCGAGCTGGTGTCGCGTTGCAGTTGTGGCTATCGGATTCGGATACAAATTGCTGTCGTCCCGGTGATTAACAATGCATGACTGCTCGATAAAATCTAAAATATTAAAAGCACAGCAGTTTTTGCCCGAAGGCCCTGCCAATCTTTTCTAGCGGTTTTTGACTGCATGACATTATTTACATGCGTCTACCATTTACATTCTTCATGTAGCATTGTGTACGCTTCTGCAATAACATCCCTGAAGATATATTAAGCTTGCCAGAAATGCGGTTCAAAAAATGTATAAAGCACACTGCAAAACAAGCTACTATAACATTGACAGGCTTTAGATAATAATTTAAACTCGGTTAAAATTTAAAAGACTAAGGGCCAGTTTCTGAATTGAGAATTTCGCTAAGTAAATAGTTAACTATAGTGCTGTCTCTTCGAATTTCTCAGAAAAGAACGTGACAGAACGTTACTTAAGTATTTGCTTAGTGAAATTCTCAATCTTTCGGCCGCTTGTTTGGTGTTTCTTGAATTTTTTCTCCAAAACGACCTGGAGTTTGAAATTGACACCTGTGTTTAACTTTTTCTGGGCCACTGTGAACAAAAACCTTTCGACTTAGACTTTACTGTTTTTAATAGCATAATAATTAGCCTCTTAGGCACGTGTAGTTTCGAGTGTTACATTATATTACATATTACCAATTGTGGTTGTAACAGTATCAGCGAGGGCGTGAGGCTTTTACAAGTTTTATAAGAGTATGTCGTAAAGGATTTTAATATCGTAGTATGCCCGAAAGTAAGCTCATGTCGATTATAGTGTCCGGCGTCTTTGTGCGCGTTGTGTTTTGTTGCCAGTGGACTTCATTCTGTGGGTATAAGGTCTGTTCTCGGAAAGCCAGCTGTCGTACGTATCTCCCCATCCCCCGCCCCGGTCGAGTTTAGATTACAATGTCAATAGTCGATTTGGCCCCCGAATTGTTTTCACAATGTTTTTTGTGAACGTGTTCTTTTTACGTCTAACACTAAGTATCTGCTTATTGCCTTGGATTGCTTTTCGTTTTGGTGTAACAATTGGATTTGAACCATCAGTTTCCCTGAGCTGCCTTCCTAGAATTCTAAGTAACATTTCATCTTTTGTTATTTTTTTCGCCATATTAGCCTTTGAGGTAATAAAACTGTATTGTCACTCAAGTCTCTTTTGAACCTGTTTTATTATTATTATTATTCTCTTTATTTATTTTCTTAGTTTAGAATAGGTTTATGAAATCAATATAAGAAGTAAAAAATATTATTATTATTATTATTATAAGTATCCGTAGAATATGTATAATTAGAATGCCATGAAAAATTAGGAAAATAAAATTCAGGTATGTATAGCCTTGGCTATTGGGGGAAAACGGATTAAAAGTCCTTGATAGTGGACAGCAGGCAGTTGGTGAACTGATTATAATTGCTTGTACGGAATTATGATTAGCGGCGCTTCAACTGAAAATAAGTTGCCCATCTAAAATGCTAATTTTTTATTTTCACGGTAGCGTTTGACTTTTTTCTAATAACACATTGCCATATCTTGATCTAAAGTTTTTTATTTTAAGTCATGAGATAACGGTACCCCGATACGACTGGTCAATAATACGATGTTGAACATTGGCATTGACACTGCCAATATGCTGTGAGTTGATCTGTGTCATTATTTAAAGTCGTCCGAGCAGCTCCTCGTTAATATCTCAAGTATTTCTGTCGGAGAACCGCTCCGTGTGATGTTTCGGTTTTTCTTATTCAGTAAGTCCTCGTATAACTCAAACAACAAAGCTCCGCTCCGTCGTGATCCCAACAAAAAGAATATGAGAAAATATCTGCGCCCGTACAATCCGCATCGCATCGCTAGATATTTCGAATTTTCGAATACATTGCTGATATTGGTATGTATTTCTTCCCTCTCGACTTCCGTCTGATGTAGTTGAAATCTTCCTCGCATTATATTCTGATATTGGGTTACATATTTTGAAGACTTAAGGTCTTATATTACACTTCTACATCTACATAAAGAGGAAAAGTTTGTAAGTTTGTATGTAGGGGGTAATCTCCGAAAATACTAAACCGATTTCAAAAATTCTTTCACCAGTATTTAGAATGGGCCTTCAGGGTGGACATAGGCTATAGACTTATCCGTTTACTACCCGAACTTAGTCGTGGGAACTGCTATTAATTTATAATAACACGATTCTTCTAATGCACTCCAGAGACAGTTTAAATAATCTGTGGTTACGTCTTTCTCTTTACCACAGACAATTTCAACTGCATCTCAGGAGTGTTTTAAGAATAGTTTTTTTCTAAATGAGACTGTATCTGTTTAGCTGGCATTACTTTGAATGATAAATTGTCACACACGACAGCTGGCTGCGGGCTTTCCTTCTCGCTCGCACATTATAACATTGTAATTATTGTAAAATAATGAGTACGATCGATATCACATCAACCTTTACATACGTACACTCCAATCAGTTATGTTAAGGATAATCTTGCACCAAAAATAGTAAGGTGACCTTTTGTCGACTGTACTACAGTGGTGTGCCACGTCCCTCTATTTTGTAATTACGGAACTTTTAGACATACATATTTTTGTTTTCATAAGGATGCTTTTGATTTTAAAAAGTTGGCTTTTTACAATTGTTACCGCCACGTTACAGATCACATTTGTCAAAAGCATAACAATTCTTTAAATATAATTGAAAATGCTAGAATATGCGAGCGAGAAGCGAAAGCCCCAATATAAACGCACCATAATCGTGTTGAATTCTGATTGTCAGTGTGTGAATACCGATGTGCTGTATTGTGTATTAATTATGGGTTCGCGAGTAGTTTTTTATTCCTATAAAAGCCATTGTGTTTGTTGAATCATCGCCTCCGACATAACTTGTGTTTTCAAGAGGTCCATAATTTAATCTCTGATGTTGCAATTAAATCTCTTTCCCTTGGGAGGGCTCTCCGCCGTTTATAACTTCCATAGCAGCACAAAGCGGCGCCTCGTCTCAAATATTTATTTTAAAGAGGCTTACAAAAGCTTTTCTTAAAATTTAATTGTGCAGAGTGGCAATGTTCATAGTAATCTAGCCTTGTTCATCCATGAGACTGTTTATTTATTCTCGTGCTTGAAATGTATTCTACAGAATTCAAAGTGGGAATTTATTTGGACTTGAAAAGCACGAAATCTAATGTATCTCCACATTGGTTGGTGCCAAAAACGTTGAAACGTTGAGAGAGCTAAATTACGTTCCTCCGACAGTATCATAAAATAATTGTGTTGAAAATTGATAATTTGGAACGGACCGTAGCTGTGGCCGTGCATGTAGTAATTTATGTGTTCCTGTTGGTGCAGTAACCGCCCATAAAACGGCTGTGTAATTATCCGTTTGTTTAAAGAATACACAAATAAACTTTACGATTCGGATTTCGAGCGTTCAAACACACGCGTTTTAATTATCTCACATGTTTTCATGCGCTCGCATTCAAGGAAAAGAGCTTCTTGTTCGTTCCTTGGCTGCGATACGATCTTTATTCGGAATGCTTTGTCAGCTCTCGGCTCATCAATTTGTCAAGCAACTCTTAATTTAAAAGGACTTAACAGCAATAACATTGTCATTATTTGGTCATGCTTAAAATATTTGTGTAAAATTTTGGAAGCAACGCTCTCCGGATGAGCCACCTCGCGTCCCCGGCTCCGCAGCCCCCTGCCTGCCCTCCTGGAGCTCGTTGCACTCTCTCGTGCACGGTGCCAATAATCGCCTCTCTCTCTCTACCTAGCTTTAGTTTTGTGAATATACTGTCGAGCGACGTGGTGCATCGCGTACAAATACAGCAAAAACTTCGCTCGGCCCTGTTCAATTTGACAATGCACCTTCATTTGACATTTTTATGGTCCGCTCAAAGTGAGTTATAATAACAATAAAGCCATTTATAAGTTGCGCACTAACTTTGCCGCCGCCCGTGTTTATATTAAATGTCTTAGCGGTAAATCCAGCGTATTTGCGTGTGATTTTACACTTTGCTCTTCCACTTAGTGGTGCGTGAAGTGATTTACTTGCCGCGCTCTCGGAGCGAGCGACACGATTTTGAATTCCGCACTTGCCCGCCCGCCGCTGCCGCTCGCTCCGGGGCCGCTCAGTATGCGCCGAGCGTGCTCATGCGGTGCGCGTATACCTATCGCTGTACACCTATACGTCTGTCTGTACCCGCCACTGGGCTGTCTACAAAATTCGTGTATCAGCGAGCAAATGCTGTAACTCATTTTTTTCTTTGTTTCCTTAGGTGGCCGTGGAGTGTGAACAAGTACTGCCAGGATGCCAGTGTGTTTAGTGGTGGTTTCAAGTTGAGTGCCAGTACATGGTGTAAGTGTTAACTTAGTGCTCTATAAAGTTCTGGATGGATTGTGTCTCATTTGGATTGCCACCGTGGATCATCGATAGAGCAAGTTGGGAACGGTAAGATTTCACTCTTTTATTTTAAGTTTGATAAGATAGCGGTGACACGTACCTATATTTGTGTTTACAGGAGGCACTATCTCGCTGCTTAACAAAATATTGAAACTTATTTGCCCTCCTTATCTTAGTTGTTAGTTGCCATTACTTTTATCCTTAATGTAAGTATTTAATGCACATACACTTTAATCTTATAGTAGCATTTACATTTATAATGTTTATATGAATAATAGAGCCATTATGTCAATTTCAATGCTCTGACCTATAAGCTTAGGAAATAGGAATTGTAATGAAACTTAATTGCGGCCATAAATTAGATGACCGTTGTTGAAGTTAACAATAATACAGTTTATAACGAAGCTATTTAGATTGTAGCATAGTATTATAATATGTCCCAAACAACTAATTGTACGTGTAGATTTGACGTACGATTTGTGTGGTTAATTAAATGCTTGTGTTCCATTTAGCCCTAATTCTCCTTTTACTGGAAAATGTTCCTTTCCAACGAAAGGATACAATTGTTATTGAAGGTTTTCACGTAATTTTGTTTTTAAGCCAGATCTTCTCCAAGTTCAGTTCCCCTAACACGTAGTTTAGTGTCTAGACAAGGTTATCGAAGGCAAACAAAAAACAAAAGATATATACTATCATAACAACCAATGGGTTTTATTGATTGCATAATTTTAATAACTTTCTTTTTTTGGAATCGCACACAATTTTATTTACGTAAACTGTAAACCATTACTTTGAACTATTAGGGTTTTGTACCCGAAGGGTGCCAAGCCAGACCCTTTTACTAAGACTTCACTGTCCGTCTGTATGTCTGTCACCAGGCTGTATCTCATGGACCGTGATAGCTAGGCAGTTGAAATTAACACAGATGATGTATTTCTGTTGCCGCTATAACAACAAATACTAATAACAATAAAATAAATATTAAGGAGGGCTCCCATAAACCAAACGTAATTTTTTTGCCGTTTTTTGCTCGATATTAATAACGGCAACAGGTAGATGCTTGCAATATTTACAGAATATTTAGTTCTATTTTCGCTTCAAAAATAAACAATTAAATTAAAATAAAATAAATATTTAAGGGGGGCTCACATAAACCAAACGTATTTTTTTGCCTTTTTTTGCTCGATATTAATAACGGCAACAGGTAGGTGCTTGAAATATTAGGGGTTAAAGTATGAAATTGCCGATTTGTACTGAAAATCTAAATTGTTTATTTTTTAAATTTTTAACAAATTTATTTAATCGAAATAGTTGCCATTATTATCTACATTGCTGCCATCTAATGGGAAGGTCATTAATGCCTTTGCGATAGAACTCCGACGATCTAGACTGCACAAACTGTGTGAAAGCATTTTGTACTGCCTCCTGGGAAGAAAACTTCTTGTCACGTAGATAATTGTCCAAATCACGAAAAAAATGGTAGTCCGTTGGAGCAAGGTCTGGTGAATACGGAGGATGACGAATGGTTTCTAACTGCAGTTCCTGAAGGGTCAAAATGGTTTCTCGTGCTGTGTGAGGTCTCGCGTTGTTGTGGAGCAATAATGGTGAAGATCGATTCATGAGTCGGGGCTGTTTTACTGCTAGTTTTGTCAACATGGTTCGGAGTTCGGCACAATAGACATCTGCCGTTATTGCTTGACCAGATCGGAGAAAACTATAGTGAATAACACCATGCTGAGACCACCAAACAGTTACCATTACCTTTTTATTGGTAAGTTTTGCTGTGCTGTGTCTTGTTGTGGCATTTGATCTGGGGTCAGCCATTGCATTTTTCTTTTCCGGTTATCATAAAGAATCCACTTTTCATCACATGTTACAATTCGATCCAATATTCCTTCATTTCTGTACCGGTTCAACAAGGCAACACAAGTTTCAACACGCGTTTCTTTCTGCAGATCAGTCAAATCATGAGGCACCCATTTTTCGTATTTTTTTATTTTATTGATTTGACGCAAGTGAGTCAATATTGTGGGTAAGGTAACGTTAAACCATGCCGCTAATTCCTGGGTAGTTTGACTACGGTCGGCTTCCACTATCTCTCTTAATTCATCGTTATTCACCTGTGTGGGCGGTCTTCCTCGTGGCTCGTTCTTTAAGTCGAAATTTCCATCACGAAAGCGTTTAAACCAAAATCGCACGGTACGTTCATTAGTAGACCCCTCTCCAAACTCAGCATTGATATTGCGGGCTGTTTCTCCCGCGTTAGTTCCGCGTCGGAACTCGTATTAAAAAATCACTCGTATTTTCGCAGTATCCATCTTTCTTGTCTAAATTGAACAACAAAAACAATTGAAAGTCGATATTCAAATGTTTCACATTTTTTAAAAAAAGAACATCATAGAAACCATTTGAAAAAAGTTTCATTCGAAAACCTCAAACCATGAAGATTCTATGTCAATTCAAAGAACCTATTGCAATAAAACGGCAATTTCATACTTTAACCCCTATTATTCACAGAATATTTAGTTCTATTTTCGCTTCAACAATAAACATTTAAATTAAAATAAAATAAGCCATACAGCAAACGTGATTTTTTGCCGTCTTTTCCCGATCTTTGTGTCTAATGTTTTATAGATAATGGTACGGAACCCTTCGTGCGCGATTCCGACTCGCACTTAGTCCGTTTTTTTAATACCACCTTCGCTTTTATCCTCGTTTGGTCAATCGTTTAAAAAAAATCCTTTGTTAAAGTATTACCCTAGATGGCTTGTAGGCTCACTAAAAGCACAGTATAATGAACATAAACTGTGCTAAAAGCGTGTCATTCAGACTACGGTCAATGCCCGTTTAAGTACGGCGCTGTCATTGCTAGTTTGAAATTGGAATGAAAAACTAATCGACAAATCGATACGTTTTTAAGGCCATTTTTAGGGTTCCGTAGGCAACAAGGAACCCTAATAGTTTCGCCATGTCCGTCCGTCTGTCTGTCTGTCTGTCCGTCTGTCTGTCTGTTTCCGGCTTAGCACAGATGATCAATAATAGAGAGCAGAGCGGGCGCAGCACAAGCGTGCGCGGGATTCGCACGCGGCACCCCGCGCAATAAACTTTGTCGCTTGTTTTGTCTCCACGGTCAATAGTATTATCATAAGTGCGAACATGGCACTCCATGTTCAAAAAATTAAACCGCTATAGTATGTTTTCTTCAGTCACTACTGAAGACAAGCGGTTTAATTTTTTTTGTGGCAGTTGCGGAAAGAATTAATTTTAGAGGTAAATTAATGTTTTTATTAAAATTCAATACCATTTTTTGTGACGAGGCGGGTGCGAGAAAAAAATTATTATTTGCCATGCCTATTTGATTAAAGTATACTCTAAGGCCTATTTGATAGTGAGAGTAAATGAGGGTCTGTACGATACGGACATACTGCTTGACCGATTTTGACAAATGAGATGTCAAAAACAGGTATTGACGACGCATGTATTACCCTGGGATTATTATAACGCCGGGAAACGAGTTTTTGTTTTCATAAAAGTTTTTAGCTAGTTCCTTAGCTGCTATTGGCCGCACTGCCGTCCAAAAGCTAAAATGCCGTTATCGACCATCCAGTCGATTTAGACTTTTTGATGACATATTAGTCAGAAAAAAAATCAATCGATCCCTCCAACCCAATTTTTCCTAGCTTTTGCACTTCCAGACATAAAAAACTGAAAAAAGCCGTTATATTAGTTTGATTATTGAATATTTAAATAATAATTGTGTTTAATAACGCCAAAATATATTTTTGTTAAGCTGAATTTATCGTTACTAATTAAAGGTAAAGCTATTTTAAAGTACTCAAAAAGATCTGTCTTTTGATACCTCAAGTGTAGTCAAATTATGCATGGTTATACAGTAGCATATATTTTTATTGTTGGGAAATGTTTTTTTGCGCATAACTCGAAATTTCATTTTTGGAGATAACGGCGTTTCATAATTTTCTAGGAATTCCTCTTCGGGCATATCGTCGTGATGATAAGTCTCCCGTACAGTCCTTTAACATCTTCGACCTTCTTTCTCCGCCAGATATTTCAAACACAAATATCTATTTAATAATAACTCAACAATATTTTTGGATTCGAATAAAAAAAGGAACACAGTACGCAGAAATAAAAAATATGAACCTATAAAAGCTTTGTCTGCACTGCACCCTCGATACTAGCAGATATATCACTCGAGCTAAGCGGTCATTTTGCGAGAAAAAATACCGTCGTGTTCGCGGCGGAGACAAATCCGAGAAAAAATGTAGTAGATTAAATTAAATTAAAAGGCGCGGGAAGAGAGAGCTTGCGCGTCTTCATGTTCGCATGCGTAGAGAAATCGCCTGTCTAGTCATTTTAACACTCTGGAGAGTTTAAGATGACAGTAGTTGAGAATAGATAAATCGTGCTACGCCTGCTGAAATTTGGCATAGATATGCATATTTATTACGCCGACAAAACGGTAGAATGAATTCAAGATAAGATAAGAATATTATTTATTCCACACACAACAAGAGACATAAAATATGAAAGTTACAATGAAAAAGTACAATAGGCGGCCTTATTGCTAACAGCAATAGAAAAAAAACCTTTTTAGGGTACCTCCCCTACACCTAAATTAGGGAAGAATTTTTTTTTCTCGCCTGCATCATAGCGTGAGATATCGTTGGATTGCTCGTTTTCCATTTTTCGATTAAGGGTTCCGTTTACGAAATATTAAGCTTTAAAGCACAATTTTTGTCAGAGTAGTGCGTCCCACCCTCCCTCTCTTGGCTAAACGGTTGATTGTAGAAACGTGAAAAAATTCAGGGCAGTAGCACATATAATACCGAACTTAAAAGGGAAAACTATAACGGCTAAGTAGACTACGTTACAAGTTAACGAGTAGAAGGGCACCAACTTATTTAATAAAAGGAAAATTTCGTATAAAATCCATTGAAAATTACTTCGATGAAGTTGTTAGTCCTGTAAAGCAGATAAAACAAACGCCTCTTTCTACGCTGTGCGTGGCCCGACACGCACTTGGCCGGTTTTTTTATTTGTACATTCTATAAATGCGGGCATTTGACCGCATGCTAAAGTGCGTTTCATTTCAGCCGTCAACTGTTTGGCTTATCTATCGTCAGGTTAAAATAAAAAAAATAAAACTGACTTCAAAACACTACAGTATTGTTTGGAGCCGGTGCACAGTTGCACATGACCAGCTCATAAATTTTGGGCACCGACTCCAAAATATATTTCTACAATACCTACATCGAGTTGAAAGGTCATATTCGTTTAAATTTTCTATGTTTTTAGTGCTGCAGTGTTTTGAAGTCGGTTTTAATTTTTTATTTAAAAATTTTTAAGTCACGATTTTTTGTGAATATTAATCACTACTACGACTTCGCCAAATTGTGTTTTCAGAAAGCAAATGCACGAGTCACGATAAAAAACACCCAAATTGCTTCGCGTGTGCCTTTAAAATTTGAACAGTTCCCTCGATTTGTCCAGGATCCCATTATCAGATAGTTCATCATCATCATCATCAGCCATTTGACGCCCACTGCATGACATAGGCCTTCGTGGTTTTCATAACCATGACGGGTTTTGCCGTAATCGCCACGCTTGGCAGGCGGGTTGGCGATCGCAGTACCTATGCGGTTGGATTCTCAGAAAGACGCTGCTGCCCGTCTCCTGGTAATTGATTTCCTTAGTCGCCTTCTACGAAATCCACGGAAAGAAATGGAGTGACGCTATTCTTAATACGGCGCCACGGCATCAGATCCTTACTTGATGACTATGGGACCACCTGTGAAGTAAGTCCTTTCAAACATAAAAAGAATTTTCCAAATCTGTCCACGCGTCTTCGAGTAAACGGGGAACATACATAAAAAAAGATTCCGACTAATTGAGATCCTCCTCTTTCTTTGAATTTTATTCTGCTAAAATAGAAAGTATTGTGATGGTTGTTTCTATTGACTCTACGTTATTGTCGACGTAGAATAGGCAAAATGATCAGTGGTCGACTTTACTACGAATTTATTTTCATTAGCCGAGGTTTCTCTGCAGTTTTTCCCCATCGGACTCTGTATTAGCATATTTTTTGTACGATTAGTCATCAAATTGCTTTAACAAACACAATTTGTTTGCCGTGTGGCGTCGTTAGCGCGTCCCTAATTGGTCCTCCTCAATGTTGCGCATAAACATGACTTCGTGGTATTTATTTGACTTATCGTAACGACCGCTTATCGCTATCCCCTAGCTAATTGAGCTCTACTGGGCTGATAACACAAAAAAAACTGGGCGTTTAGTCATTTAGGTGGGCGCCGGTGACGTGGATGGGAATTTTTAACTTTTGCTCATTGGAAGTGTTTTTTTTTTTTATATTCGATACAGAAGAAACGGTTTTCAGGTTTTGTGTTATTTCAATAACAACTTGTATTGTATAGGTCTCGATTGCGAAAGTCTTGAAGTTAAAGTTGTTTAGAGGAAAATTACTGGAAGTCACGTACAAGTCAATGAATGGTATTTATATTTGATACAAATGATAACTAAGTAAGTATAATGCTCTGTAAAATTAGCGTTTCGCGTAGTGCGTGTTTTTGTCCAATAAGTAGATTTAATGGGTTTTACTTCCTCAATAAAATGCTAAATTGACACAGGATTCATTATATATAAATATGACAAGAGTAGATAAGAGAACTCACAGTTGATCGGAAGATTTCTCTTATAACAGAGGGTACAACATGCGGAGGTATAATTTACTTCACCAGGTATGGCAGGTACGTATTTCCAATAGAAAATAAAAAACCCACTCGCTTCACTACTAAACCGAAAACGAACTAAACGCACTCCCGCCATTTTGTCGCAACGGTGGCAACTTAACGACAGTTTTTTTTTTTATAGAAATGTTGTGACTTCCTGTATCATGCATGACAATACTTTATAATTCGGGATACAAAAAAAAAGTGAACTGCCTGAATCGAAAACCATTTCGAGCTTAGCATCCAAACTACAGTATTTTTAATGTAGGAGATTTTATCTTAAAAGATGAGCCTTATTTTGAGTAAATAATAATATTTAAATGCCCTTCATTTGACCTCTATGGTGACGTCACATGTTATATCGTCTGGTAGACCTGGTAGTAGTAATTCTGTGGAAAAATATCGTCAAAACTGCGAGCGACAAGACAATAAACACGATTTTTTTTTTACACTAAACCGCAGACAATTTGGATGGTTTGGCCCATTCACACGCAAATCCAATCGCGAACTCTACCTACACACACAGTAAGTAACATATGACGTAACGCCGAATAATATTTATTTTAATTAATTAACAATGATACACTCGATTAATCACGAAAAAAATGAAAAAATTACCTCTACTATCAGAATATAAAATAAAATCCAATCATAAAAAAAACTTTGCATCCCCAATTGTTTTCTATTATTGTCACGAGTATCATGACATTTCCTCGTGACCGAAAAATCAACTGGGAGACACTATGAATGCAAACCAAAGTAACCTTTTAAAAATCTATTTAGTGCACCACGGGCTTAGCACGGGTTAGTGCAACAAAAAGAATATAAACACACTTTTTGTTGTTTAAAATAATGACATTGTGAAATGAAATAAAAAAAAAACCGGCCAAGTGCGAGTCGGACTCACCACGAAGGGTTCCGTACCATTATACAACATTAGACAGATCGAGAAGAAACGGCAATAAATCATGATTGTTGTATTGGAGCCCCCTTTAAATATTTATTTTACAATAATTTAATTATTTATTTTTGAAGTGAATATAGAACTTATACTTTTTATTTTCTATTGAAGCGAATATTTCAAGCGTCTACCTATTGCCGTTATTATTATCGAGCAAAAAACGGCAAAAGTTACGTTTGTTGTATGGGAGACTCCCTTAATTATTTATTTTATTCTGTTTTTATTTGTTGTTATAGGAGCAACAGAAATACATCATCTGCGAAAATTTCAACTGCCTAGCTTTCACGGTTCATGAGTTACAGCCTGGTGACAGACAGACAGTGAAGTCTTAGTAATAGGGTCCCGATTGGCACCCTTCGGGTACGGAACCCTAAAAAGCATTTATATAACACTAGTAAATTATGGTGTGAGTTGATAGGAGATATATTTGTAATTTTATACTTTTGTTATGGATAAATCGCGGTTAGTTTTAATGGCGGAATGGGCACATAACAATCGATTCGATGACATGTGGTTTTAACGGAAATCTTTTGTCAGGGGTGAGTGCGCATTGTCGGAAACTCTACGGTCCATCATGATCCGAAAGTGGCTTTCATTCTGAAAGTCTTTCGATAAGTCTAAAATATTATAAGATGGTTTTAGCAGCTCGCCTTTGTATGTTTAATTTTATATTTATATTTGAAATGTTTTGTTAAATATAATGGGTGATCCATAATCGAATATAATTAAACCAAATATGTCATCTACATAATCAGCAATGTTCCGATTCCAAGCGGGCGTAGGGAGGGCAGGATGGTAGTCAAATTTAGAACTTAAGATTTAACCCGAAACGTGCTGCCTTTTAGATGCCATTTAAATTGAACATACATCGACTATACTTGTATGTATGTGAACGTCTGGGAGAGTAACGCAGGTCAGCCTTATAATAAGATAAAATAAGAAGTGCGCTATAATACGCCAACAAACTGCAACGCAGTTTGGCGAATGGTTTGATTTTAAGAAACATGTACCTTCTATAAATAAAACTCTTTATATAAAGAAATATAATAATAATATGTTTAGTTGATCATAAGATAGTTACATGGTGCTTTGACGTTCTCAGTGCGAGGTAAGATCACTTAGTATAGAAGACAGTCTCCGCTACAGTGTTGCCAGATGGGGGTTTTTCCTCCAAATTTGGAGTTTTTTTTTTTTACTTAGGGGAGAATTTTGGAGGGAGAAGTTCTTCGGGGGAAATTTTGGAAGGAAAAAATGCAGTTCGGGGTTTTTTGAAGGTTAATCTTTTATCTTCAAAATAAGGAAGCACACGATTAAATGATAATATTTTCACTCAAAAAATGTCATGCGGGCTTTTCGTACAATTTTGATGGTTACCCCATTGCACACATTTGTGCTAGAAAGCATTCATTCATACAAATTACAATCTACTTTTCGCTGATTGTGATTGACGAAATCGGATTTGGTCGCTGCCATTTTCCAATTCAGTTGTTGGTTGAGACCCTTTTCTCAAGCAAATAAAATTAGAGATAAATTGCGCAATAGGTTGTCAATTGAAATCGTAGAGGCAATTCTTAGAATTCGTTACTCAATGCCTAAAGGATGCATGTGTTTTGTTCCGTTCTCCACAAATGTTACCTTGAGGTTTAATTCAGAAAAAAAAACCGAATTGAGAGCGACATGCTATATAAATAAAATAAAATTTGTGTTTCATTCGAAATAAACTTACCTCCTAACCATTTCTGTTTTTATTCTTTAAATTAAAAAAAATACTTTCTGGAGGTTTTTCTTTTGAAAATGGCTATATTCGGGGAGATATAGCCATTTTCAAAAGAAAAACCTCCACAATCTGACCTGAGGTTTTGTTTAGATGAGGGGGGGGATTCAAAGGGCGATCTGGCAACACTGCTCCGCTACTCATGTCGCTAGTCTATGACGTTGGTTTATTGTACCTAGGTAATAATTGTTTATGTACATCAATACAATAAAAAAAATCATCTGTCGTCTAACTTCATATCTATCCGGCTCTTTATATAGAGTTTGTTAAAACTATAAATAAAGTCGTAAAAATATAAGAAGCCCATTTTGACAGCTACACAAAAATGCATTTTACTTTGGATTTACTCGAACAAATACATAAAAAAGACACATACTCTGGCATTTAATTTAACGCCCGAAAGAAAAAAACATATTTTGTAGCCCGAAAAGTTACCCATAGTTTAGATTTTTATTGTTTTTGATCTCAAACTAGGTTAGATTCTATGGTTTTTGTAGCTGTCAAAACGGGCTTCTTATATTTTGACGACTATAACAATTTCACTCTGCTCTGCTAAAAGGTTCTACCTTTGAAATAGAAAAATACGAAATCGCGAAAAGAATATCAACTATTCCATACATTTTAATGCCGCGGGCAACATGGTAACTTTAGAGTGGAAAAGCCGATACATTTTTATCGTGATTTCGACGTTTTACCCATACTAGTAAAAGTTATTCGTCAATACGACTACTCAATAGTAATATGTTAATTTTCGGACGTTTTTAGGATTTTCTGACACCCTGTATGAAGCGAACCGTGGCAATTTGCGAATTTTTTGCTGCAATATCATTCGCTAACCTGAGTAACTGAGGTGTTCACACAGCGCTCAGCGCTTGACATCGCCAATCCGCGGTGGGCACGCGTGGTGATTCTCTGAGAGAAGGCCTGGGACGTACATAGGCTGCATCATAATAGCCCCGGCGAGTAGCCAGGCAATTGTGGTGTCAGGCGCAAGAGTGTCGGTCGATAATGATCATGTCGCTGAGCCCGGCGCTAGATGATCTCACGTTCATTCACGTAATGACGGTCATGTAACACAACCGCGGGCCTAGCATAGCATACCGCTACAACGAATAGACGGATTTAGATCCTAGAAGATATCTAGGCGAAGAACAGTAATGTAGTGATGCAATTTAAAGGTAGACAGAATTTAGAGGCGAAGAATAGAAAGATTTAGATGCTACAAGATGTCTAGGCAGAGACCTGTAGGTAATGTAGAGATACAATTTAAAAGTGACGAATACCTAGACTGATTTAGACGGTAGAAGATATATGGGCAGAAAATTGTAATATATTGATGCAATTTGAAGGTGAATGAGTAACTATGCCAGAAATATAGAATTTAAGAATACGCTAGTTGACTCACATCAAAATCGATAAAAAAATGTTTTGGGGTATATCTTTCGTAAGCACTAAGTAAGTCCGATCGGGTAAGTGATTCCGGAATTAAGTTAAGATTTTTTTTTTATTATTTTAGTACTTGGCTAAACGAAGTATCGATTTGAATACATAAAAGTAGAACATGGCTGAAGAAATTCCACTTAAAAATCTTACTTTCAATCTTTGATTTGAGTCGCCGAGAACTATTATTTCCGGGCAAAATTCCTAATTTTTGAGCAAATTTTCTAAGAGTTCTGTAGCCAGCGAAAAATCCGGAAAAACTATTTTTCCTAATTTCCTGATGGGGGGACCCAGTTCCGGAAAAATGCGAAAAATTCCTGTCATCTGCTAACCCCAAACGGGGCTAATGATCACAATTACAAAACGCGCGCGTACTGAGCCCGTCAAATAGAACAAAATGGATGTTTCGTAGGGAAATTGCGAGGGTGTAATGAGCCACGGTAATGGCGCTTGCGGCGACGCATTAAACATTCCCGATACCGATGATAATGTTATTAAACAACATCGCACCCTTCCCACACGTGAACTATGCGATGCTACTTTTGCGCCGTCGGATTGGTACTCTAAATTCAAAAGTGTACGCTATTTTCATAAGGATAGCCACTTGTTTCCCGTACACCAACAATCTTTTAATCTATTCTTAACAGTTGTCAGTTGCTTTTTTGTATGCACTTTGGCCAACTGACTGATGTTGAGATTAATGGATTGTTTGTGTAATCGGGGGTAAGTGTCGTACATTTGAGGGACTGGTTGTTTCTGAATTGAGAATTTTGTAAATATGAATTTCACATATTACATTAACTTGCTTTTTTGTACTTTTTTCGAACTAAAACTTTCGTAAGCACTCCACATTATAAACCAAGTGAGTTTACCTGGTATCAAGTTAATAATATTTGTACTTTATATTTGCTAAACTTAGCGCACGTTTAATATTTATAAGACCATGCCTATATAGTGTACTTACCTATATCTGGGAATTTCAATTTCATATATACATAAAATAAACAGCCTATATACGTCCCACTGTAGGGCACAGGCCTTCTCTCAGGGAGAGAGTATGGGCTTAATTACCACGCGAACCCACCGGGGTTTGGCGATTTCAAGCGCTGAGGTATGTGAATTTCAATTTCACTAAGTAAATGCTTACGAATTGTGTAGCAGAGGATCATTTTTATAGAGCTGATGTAGGAGGGTTTCAAATCTTGTCAAGAGATCTCGTGTCTGAGTTCTATGATAGACAGTCTACCTAATCGCTCATAACGCTGCCCACGTTTCTAAATTCGAATTCAAAGTAGAAATCAAATAAAGAAAGTAGTGGAGTGCTGTACTAGACAGCCAATGATGCTAGGTAAATCCGTTCCCGTTATCAGAAAATAGTCGTTACGTTACCAACACATAATGTACTTACCTCTTTATTATTTTCATAACGCAGGTCATTATGCATAACGTCTTAATACGGATGTCTATGTTTGCGTAGTAAGACTATTCCTGGTTGTACACACCAGAAAACAGCACCTTTAAGTTGTAATTTCCTATAAAACATGAAAGATAACGATAATTATGTAAGTTTATGTCTATATTTATGTATAAAGTGTGTTTTTGGCAATACATATAGTTCACTTTCACTTTCTTGTAGGAATGTCAAAAATTACGGGAACGGAATGACAACATCTATCTATCTATACATGTAATAAATCTTTAAATTTTGTCTCTGTCTGACATATCGAATATTCATGTTGGACATAAGCTTGCTCAATGCACGCCACATCATTCTGTTCTCGACCATTCTCATCCAGGTGCTACCGACAACCGGCCTTACATCGTCAGTCCAGTGAGCTGGTGAGCGTTCTACGCTGCGTTTGGCAATAATTCGCAAACAGATCCAAATGACAAGTCACTGTATTATATTGAGCATTCTATTCTACCAGCATTGGTAGCAACATCGCATGGGCGAAACCACTGCTGTTGAGTGCACGTGGTCAAGTTCTGGGCCAATCAAATCTAACTGGTTTGGTCACCGACACGATAAAAAGATTGGTAGTAACACGACGCGAGTAGCACGTTTTAAATGTTAAAAGTGCGTCTTTCCTGTTTATTTATTGACAAATTCTGATGTTTTATCGCCACAAAACGCGCGAATCACACTTTTACTTACGATATGCATAATCTCGCTTACTACGCCAAATTTCATACTAATTTGATAGTAAGACGATTGGAATCGTTCAAGATTTGGTATTCATAATTAGGCCACTGACAACAATCTAGACCTTGAAATGGCCACCTATGTTTAACTTGTAACATTAATCAAGTCGCAGTTTCAGCAGTATTTTAAATAAAAGCATCTTAATTTTGACATCTCTTTTCGCCATTTGACTCTGATGCAGTAATATTTTACTGTAGGACGTCCAGAACTTGAAAGACGATGGGTATTTTGATAACAAGTATTCTGCATACTAGTAACTTATACGTCCTGTTATTATTTTCTACTAGGTCTGAATTACCGTTCTGTTACACACGCCACACCTCTAAGAGATCGACGGTAGTTTACCATATACCTACCACTGCCGCAAGCAATTTCTCTCATAAAGTGCACTTTGTGTCCCAAGTCCCAAGTTTTTTACTCCCGGCACGCGGCCAACTCGCAGTCTGAGCTGTAAATCACTCCGCTAGTGCTAGCTACAGGAGGCGGGGGCAAGTATTCGCACGTGAAATTATGATAATTGAAGTGCCAAATTGATGGGATGCATTTGTAACAATTCAGACTCATACATTGTGGACTGAAGAGGTACGTTGTATCTTCTATTTCTTCCTTTATAAACTCTTACTCCTTCGTGGAGTCTAGGACTGAAATTAGGATTTTTCACGTCGTTCTTTGACATATCTCACAAGCGTGTATAGTACAGGCTTTGCTTATCGCTCGCACAATCTAAAGGAATGAATATACTTTTGACAAATGTGCAACACATCGGTGCTAAAAAATAAAATTACGGTCGTTTCAGTTATTTAATAATATACCTAGTTTTAGGTAAAGAAAATTGGCAAGAGATATTACGAACTTCAGCCATGTTGAAACTTAAAATATGTCGAAAATTACCGTAATTTTATTTTCGTGGATGTGTGTGGACATCCAAAAGCAATGACAAACCCATCTAAGTGTACAGACGACAACAGCTCGACCTTTAATTTAAATTTCCGTTGCGAAGACTCCCGTAACGTATCTTGAGTAGAGGGCACGTTAGAGGTGAGGCGTATTTAACAGAACGGTTATTTATACTTAGTATGAGATAAGAATAGCGTCACTCCATTTCCTTCCGTGGATGTCGTAGAAGGCGACTAAGGAAATAAATTACCAGGAGACGGGCAGCAGCGCCTTCATGAGATTCCAACCGTATACTGCGATCGCCAACCCGCCTGCCAAGCGTGGCGATTATGGCAAAACCCTTCATGGTTAAAAACCATGAGGGAGGCCTATGTCCTGCAGTGGGCGTCAAATGGCTGATGATGATGATGAGAAGAATTTAACAGTTATCAGTATTATGAATACCTACTTGTAATCAAAATACTAATCACTATTCATATTCATAGGTACCCATAACGTCTTTCTCGTACAACTTGTTTTACAGTTGTACCACTTGTTTAACAAAAAAAGCAATGAAAAAGTAGACTGATTGTAATGATGTCTAACCTGTTCCAGAGTAAGATGTCCATAAGAAGAGATGGACTGATTTCTTGCATATTATCCTGTTTCTTGCTCTATCCTGAAGTGGAGTGAAATGTCAGAACAAGGCCGACTGAGAGCGTTCCCAAATTAATTTACGCGCTCGTATTAGCCATGTTGCCATACAGTTTCCGAGTTCATACTACACATACTTAGACGTTACCCGTATCAAGGTGTTACGCATAATAACGGGTATTGGGAATGACTATTTTCTGATAACGAGAACGGTTATAACGTCACTGTTTGCTTAGTATAACCCACCCCTAGTGCACGTATTTAAAGTTATACGTATTGTCCACTGTACAGTCGATAGCTCTAATCAGTTACGTTAAGGACGATTGCAACAAAAATGTAAAGGTTGACC
Organism: Yponomeuta evonymella; assembly: GCA_963969515.1. Taxonomy (NCBI): domain Eukaryota; kingdom Metazoa; phylum Arthropoda; class Insecta; order Lepidoptera; family Yponomeutidae; genus Yponomeuta; species Yponomeuta evonymella. The sequence goes on along the minus strand of OZ018360.1, from coordinate 13,116,225 downwards.
TGCTGTCGACTGTACCAATTGCAGCAGGGGGCAGTGCAGAGACTCGGACCAAACCAATCAGTCGCCCTATTGACAAACGTACTGCTCGGAGATAATGTATTCAGCATCAATTTAAATCCGAGCTTATGTGTTCGATATTCGAATAGAATACTCAATTCCCTCGAGCTGAAGTGATATTTACTGCTCTCTCTATGCTTTTCATACTCTATGCCATACAAACTCTAATAATACCTACTATTCTGCTACTTTTATCTACCTGCTGGTTCTTTAATATCACCCATCGTTTCCCAGTAACGTATGCGGCAGGAAGGGACTATAGAATAGAGGGACGCTGAATTAAAGCCTCAAATTAATGTGGCAAATACAGCTAACGAAACTATAACGAAAAAGCGTAAAAATTCCTGGAGGAAATTACTAGTTATGGGTAGATAAAATAAATAACATTTTACAATTTTAAAAACCTATTTAGAGGCTAAAAAATCCACCCATGCCGGGATTTGAACCCGCGACCTCTGGCTCACCGCGCCAGCGTTCTCCCAACTGAGCTAATGGGCAAGTGCAAGCATCGATGAAATTTCGAACCTCTTTACAAACTTCTCTGTATTACGTACAGGCAGCGACATCTGACCGAAGTGATTTACATCACTTGCAGCCTCGAGTAACCCACTTTGCAGTCCCGGCATAGGTGGAATTTTTAGCCTCTAAATAGGTTTTTTAAATTTATGTATATGCTAAAAATGTATCATAAAGTTTCCATTTCTACATGTATTACCGACATTGTATGTCTATCTAACTTTGGAGTTTTTTTGCCCATTTTTTCTCCAAAATGATCTAGGTTTTGAAATGGAAACCTAGTTTAACTTGTAACGTTCATTAAGTCGCAGTTACTGTGCTATTTTGAATAAAAAAATGTTGAATTTGAATTTGAATAACTAAGCCATATTCTCTCGTTTGCAAATCGACACATCCCCAGAGCACAGAGCATTAATTACTTATTGATTTCAGTGGTTAATTAAACAGAGATTACGCGTTGCCAAATTCATTTCGTCAAACTGTAAACATCAAAATTATAGCTACAATGCGAAGTGTTGTGTATATTGAAAACCGTAAACCACAATGCCAGGCTTAACGACCTGCGTTAATCATAAAAACAAGCCTGTTGTTAGTATAAATAAGGACACTTTTACACTGACTTGCTCAAAATTTGCCTCATTGAAATAAATTATTGCTCCGTCCATATAACACTGATGTTTAGTTTGATATCAAAGCTCCATGCAGAGCATTTGCATATTATGATCCTACTTTTGTAGCTTCTTTGCTTGTCGAGTACCTAATTAATTGAATTCCTTATGCGATGCCTCGGACACAACCTGAGTCCTTGAGGTGTTTTTGAAATTGCCAATCCACGATAGGCACACGCGGTAATTAAGCCCATACTCTGTCTATCAGAGAGAAGGCCTGTACCCTATAGCGAGACGTATAGGCTTATAAATTTAATTATGTATATACTTTGGACATAGATTTGTGCCAATTTATCACTGTACCAAAGAAACTGCCTTCCTCTGCACCACACTATGACAATACATTTCTGTGCTCGTAGTCTATAGCTATAAATAAGAGTGTATAGGCATTTTTACGACTCTTTTACGATTATCGCCCTTTTCGAATTGATAACACGGTGCGATATGGAGTTTTGTATAGATAACTTTAAATGGACGTGTTCATTAGACTACTTTTATTGGTCGGTGTTAATTTTTATTGCACAGGTTTTTGGCTTTATGGTCTATAAAAATGTAGAGATAATTCGATGGATGTTTGTGGGTAGGTAAGACCCAGCTCGGCTATGGCTATTGCACAAAACAATAACCAGCCAAGGGATGGATGATGTGATGACCCATACAAGTCTGAAGAATGAAACTTACAGTATTCTCAGAAGACTCTCGACACGTAGAAATAAAACGCTAACGGTTTGACCTCATACTCTTAGCGACCGTATGGTACCGCATGTTCAATTAACTCTATTGTTCGACTAAACCTCCGTACGCACACATTATGCAAAGTTCACTCACTTCTTTGTTAAGAGCTGCAATTTTCGCTACAATGTAAACATAGCCCAGCTAGACACATTCTAAATGGCTGCCATTATTTTACAATCATGTAGAGCGAACAAGATGCCTGTCACAGATAAGCAGGTGATGTACCGTAATCAGCATTACATTGCTTCGCATGATAATATCACTCGCACCGCAGTCAAATCTATTAAAATGATCGAATAGATTTTAGAAACGAGATCATGGTGATGACATTTACAGAATTATACTCGGTAGAGCGCACGTACACTGTACAGAACGTACAAGCTACCTTTCCTTACAGCGCGCATTACGTGCAGTGCTGGCAAACCTCAACAAAAATGCCCCTGTAACTAGCTTGAAGTGCATCTAGTCTCATTTTCGGTCAGTTGATGATGTTGATGCAGGCGCTCAAGGTGGTTCGTTGTTCGCAGGGCTACAATGGTGTGTGCGCGCGGCGGGCTGCGGGGGGCGGCGGCGGCGAGACGGCGCGTATGGCGGCGCCAATGAGGGAGGGCACGCCGGTCGGCGGAGCTCGCCCCGCGCCCCACACGCACCCCAACTTCGAGTACGATGACAACGAGTGGGACATCGGCATCGGCGACCTCATCATAGACCTCGATGCCGACATAGAGAAGACGGCCGAGGCGGGCGGCATGGCGGCGCGCGCCGAGCCGGACGCGCAGCGCACCGCGCTCAAGATGAAGATCAAGCGCACCAAGCCAGGGACCAAGAGCTCCGAGGCGAAGCACGAGATCGTCAAGTCGAACGAGATGAACGGAGAGGCCAAGCCGGCGACGGCCGCGCCGCCGTCGCCGGCCGCAAAGCGCGGCTCGGGGGGCCACCGCAGAGACAAGGCCCGAGACAAGCACCACCACCCGCACGACGTGAACGGCGTGACGCGGCCGCCGCCCCCGCCGAACGCGCCGGGGCCGCCCGCGACTGCGCCCGCGCCGCCGCCGACCGCGGTCGTGCCGCCCGCGCAGCCCGCCAAGCCCGAGCCGCGACCCGGCGTGACCGCGCCGCCCCCCTCGCGGCTGGAGAGGCCGCCGCCGCCCGCCGCGCCGGCGCTGCCGCTGCTCGCACACGCCCCGCCGCCACCGGCCGCCCACGCGCCCGCGCCGCCCGCGCCGCCGCCCGTGGCCAAACCCGAACCCGACGACTCCCGGCAAGAGCCAGCCAGCTCGCAGCCACCAGCCAAGAAGCTAAAAACTGAACCAAAGGTAAGTGTTTTGGAATACTTTGTTTCTTCGATGTGCAGATGCGAACGTATTATAGCCAAGAGCCACAATAGGCCTTGGTGCGTCTGTGTAAAGAAGCGGCTCCTACTAAAATACATTATATACAAAAAAATCCGTTAATCATTTTAATATTTTGCATATTGAAAACGGATTGTTTTGTTTAATGTTTCATGAAAAAACAAGAGCAAGAGTAGCCAGCCAATCAGCAGCGGTATGGCCATTCGAGGTGTTCTATAATTTATTTTTGTATACAAATAAACCGACACAAGGTACTCTATGAACTCTTATGCAGCTAACATCTGAATAAACCCGTACAGAACATAATACCTATCCCATGACTCCCGATCTTGATATTACGTCGATCTCTTAAGCCTCAAAAGCTGTCAACGTTCACCGAATCATCACTAGGGTGCCATGAGCTGCCATAGAATCGTCACCCTAATTACCCGATTGCTGTTGCCCGCGCCCATGTCCGATTGTTTCCCGGGAGCCAGTTTAATCGCTGTTTGCCGCCTTGATTGAGTGCTGCGGACATTAGTATAATCTGCCACGTCTAAAACTGGCACTTGTGTGATAGGAGATAAGAGCTACAACTCTACACTCCATGGTCGGGAGGATGCGTGGACAGCGCAGACTACCTAATGAATTAGCTTTTGTGCGATTCTCGCGCTTATGTCGCGGGGTCAAGAGCTGAATTGCACTAGCTCTATATATGTGTACTATCAAGGTACTTTTAGTGATCTGGCAGTAGCGATAACAGTAGAGTAGGCGGGGATCACCATAAAGTACGGAATTTACTAGTCCGCACTTGTCACAAGCTATTTTTCTGTCACTCAATCCTTCATCACATAAATACATTATCTACGTAGAGACGAAGACAGCGAGCTCAGAAACAGGTTTTAATATTGTGTATTATTTGGCCAATGGAATGCTCTTGTCACCGTTTTGTCAAAAGAAAGAATGAAATAGACCTTTTTAGTGCCTCGGTCACGGTACTAAAAAGCTCTATTTCGTGCCACCATGGATACCCAATCGTAGAGGCTTGTACGAAAGTTAAAATTTACTCGTCAACTTATAAATAATTGAGATATCAATTTCGTTCTGTCTCATTAAGGTCCCGTACACGAATAATTAGGAAACTATTAATTTACGTAGGCACCCAATTCATTATTTATTCATGAATGCGACCGCGGCTTTAACGACGGCAACTAATTATTATAATAAAGTTTGATGGAGCCTGCGGAGGGCTTAGTAACACGGTGAATAGAGAATCTTCTAACGACAGTAATGTTTATTCTTAATCGAGTGTATCAAATCGGTGATTGATTCTAGCCTCATGACTATGATGTTGTAACAGCTTTAGTAATTCAAATCGCCATTGTTAAACATTAGCTTGAATCAGTCCCATCGACCTCAATATCAAGAGATTTAATTTTAATTTGGAATCTAAATGGGAACATAAACTGCCGGTTCAAATACTCAATATTGACGAGGGAGTCTCCCAGTGGAAAGCAACGTAATAATGTGTATTTATTATGAGGAACAGACAATAGACGATCGGATCAGGCATTTTCCGAGGCTATTAGAAATAAATGGGGCGTGCGTGTGTACTGTACATGCAATAAAGTACAAACACAAAGAAATGCTACATAGGTACACGTTAAAAAGTTAACGGTTCGTTTCGGAGTCGAAAAAGTAATATAATACTAGGTAAACGAAAATGCTGATTCTCTCTTCAAAGCTCACTAAGCATAGCTATGGACAGTACTAGATCCACAAAAAAAATAGAAATATTTTGTATCTATAGTAATTACAACCAGCTCTATAGCAGTACAGATAAAACTACCTACCCATAGGATAAGAAAGCAATACCTAAAGAGAGAAAAGAGAAAAGGCCCCAAATTGATCTCTACTAATTATATCGCTCCGAGAAACCTAAAGAGCCGAAGATATTTTGTTTTACTTAGGTAAACGAAAATACTGGTTTTTGCTTCTAAGTTCCGTGGTATGGATACTTACACAGCAGAGGATAAGAAATATTGAAGAAAGAGATATGGCATCTACAGCAATCTCAACGAGCGCTTAACAATACAGATAACTACCTATAGAGCGCTTTAGCTACCTATAGAATACAAAAGCAACGCTTAACGAGAGAGAAGTGAAAAGGCCCCAAAATTGATCTCTTCACTAATTATCGCTCCGAGAAAACTTTCCCAGTTGCGAAGGGCGAACGAACGTTAAATTGATTCCAAGGGAGAGCTCGAGATTTTTAGAGGACTTGCTTGACAATGATTAATGGAAAGGAATTTCGGAATCTGCAATGTGTTGCGCTCCCTTGAATCTCCCCTAGATTAGTGAAGGAAAGCAAGGGCGCAGCCTCCCCTGTCATATTGTGCGGTTTTCCAAAGTATACAATTTTGCCTTTCATATCATACAGCTGTATAATTTACTGCGCGTTTCACATAAAATATGGCGAGCGATAAGTTTTAATGCTTTTATTTTTCGGTGCAGCTGGTGCTGGGATGTTTGTGCATAAAAATTGTGCCAGTAAAACATGCTCTTTGAGATTTTATGTGACTGCCTCGCAGAGAGGGTATGGCTTGAATATCTTGGATCCGTTCTTTCTTAAGTGGCTGACACCCTTCTTGTTCTTATAAAAGAGAGGCAGGGCGAACCACTGCATACCTACTTTTAAAATGCATACCTACTTTTAAAAATACGAACTTAACCTATTGCTAGTGCTATGCAGTACCGTTACTGTTAGTACTTTAGTTAGATAAGTAACAAACAATAAAGAGAAAAACCAACTTCAGACAAAAGTAATATACTTAACAAGTTTCTTTTAAAATATAAAAATATTTATTATATGTGTTTGTATTTTCTCCAAATACATAAAATTGAATGGACAGACACTTTTAAAATATGTACTGTTGACCTCTGAATGCTCATGGATGTCGCGTTAAAGAGGCTCCAGAAGGTTTCTCATGATTCCAAACATTAAAATAGGCACCTTCGCACGCGAAGCTTCGTATTTTGACCGGAAGAGAGTTCCCTTCTCGGCCGCAGACCTGCAACAGTATCCGCATCCACAAACAAGTCACGCCCGGAGTGGTATGAAATAGCCGCATCAGGCACACATTTGAATTTTACGCCTCAACTAGCTTTTGCCGCTCGCCTCTAGGTAACCTAAAAGATCATACAGCGATTACATACTTAAAATCAAATTAGATTTAAAAATATATGACGGTTATTTACTTGTGCCGCGTGCTATAAGAGCTACAGTAGGATGGTTGTAGTTGCGATAATCTGTTAAAAGGCTGTATAACAAAATATATGTATATGCATTTTAAGACTGTAAGTAAGTATGACAATTCGCAACCTCCACACGCGAGTCCACCTCGCGCTTGGCAGCTTATTATGCTCCGTCGTGCATATATTTGATTGCGTGCGTTATCTTTGATTGCCGTTGTAGTAATAAAGAGTATTTTAATGCTGCCCGTACGTCGTTTTATGGTCGTGCATGACTAAAGGTCCATATACACTACACGAACCATCCTACATGCGCAAATTTAGGATAAAAGGCCTCAGCCAACGCAACTTCCTGTCCTAAAACCAGAGCGTTTTGTGATATTTGGTTCTTGGAGACCTATGGCAGTTTTTTCTTCTTCTAAATGTGTAACAGTCAACTCAGTCAACACGACACCGACCTGGGCCTCGATTCTGTTAGTGCATTGTAGTATAATGACAGGTACACTGTCGGGTCACGTGACGTGTTTTTTCGTACCATTGACGCCTAGAAAGTTTGATGGGTGTGCCCGCGTAGACTTAAAGCCATTGTCATGTTACTACAATGCATTAACAGAATCTAGGCCCTGGAGGATTGTTCTGTTAAGGCAAAAGTTTGTTTGTTTGTTAAGGAAAACCACTGACTTTGTACGCTAGCATCACAAATACTTGCAGTGTTGCCGCCGAATCTAGTTTAGCTATGCCAGAGGGATTTTTTAATCCGGCTACAAGTGGCTAAAAATAATTGCGATCGAGGCTTGGATAAAAATGTAAAATAAAGATGGATGGATATATATTTAATTAATATTCATATTACTGCTGAATTCAAAGATTTAGATAGGTATACAAAAAAAATCACACTTAGTTTAATTTGGCTAAAACAGTTTATAGCTAAAGCCGTTGAAAATCCGCTAGCTCTAGCCAAAAAGTGGCTAAACGGCAACACTAAATACTTGCCGTGTGCGAATTAACTTGTAGAGGCCATCCAATAAAAACATCTGTCGAAGACACTGGCTCGACAATGGTTTCTCGCCACTTTTGCATTAACAGAACCTAGGGCTGTACTGTACCCACGTCCCACACACACAGACGAAATCTCTCGATGAATGACGTAGCCCTATACCTATACAAAGGGACGCAGGGCCCAGGAGGGTAGCAACTGGCAATAGACAAGACATGGACTTCACAATGGGACGCGGCGAGGGAGCCCGCTCGCTCGTGACAATTTATGTTATTGCCCAGCGGCAGATACGTATCCGAAGTGCGATTGTTACTTGGGAGGATATTGGGTTCTGCACTGCACTGAACGGTGATTGATTCGACACCAATTACGAAGGTTTGGCTGTGGAATTTTGTGAGGTTGGCCACTTATGAATTTTCGTCGCGGTACACGTGTAGGTGTTCCATATCCTCTTCTCTATATATCTCTTTTTTTCTCTGTCCCTGTCTCAGCATAGATGGGGCTCGTCGTAAGTGGTACGTATACATAAGCAGCCTCTAGGTGTATACACCCCACTTTGGGCACATCCCTTTTCTCAGAGAGAGAGAGTCAGAGTATAGGCTTAATCATCACGCGAACGCTGAGGTAGATTCCTGAACACAGGTTTTCTTACGAAGAACTACTTACTTTTATAAAGAGTCGTACTCAATAAAACGGCAACGTCATTGCCGACTACGATGCAATAGTATAATACATAGATAACTCAAAGTTTTTCACGCGTATTATTTAAGTTAATAATTAACACGTTTCCGTAAAAGACACGATTGATGACGATGAAGTCAAATTAAAGCCGATGAGTATTACCGAACAAGGCAAGGCTCAACGGATAGAGCCAATTCACTCCTTCGTCTCTCGCACATGGCGAAACAAATTGGAAGCCACACGAATGAATAAAGCAAACCGACCGAATCAGGGCCCGACCCTAGCGCAAACAGAAACAAAATTGTGTTTGTATGCTCCGCGGCGCAGCCATCCGCCAACGCCAACGGATTAAGCCGAAAGATCAACAAAATATATTTTAATCTCCATCAACAACATTCTCGCATTTCCGTCGGCAAAAAATATCTTTGAAACAGCTTCACGTGGAATTACGGAGTCGCAGGGATGTGAAAAAAACAGCCCCCAAAATGGTTATCTTTAAAGTTGAACCCAACTGAATCCATTAGTAAACAACACGGGCACAAGAGAGGGCAAAACAACCGCTCAACAAAAAGGTGGCGAGAAAAAAAAAACACGTCTCCCCAATGTTCGTAGGATTCCGGATAGTGTTGAAAAAATAATTTATTGGACTGTGAACGATCGGTCTCAAATTGACACAAAAGGTTTATTTGTAACCAGCGAGCTGGATCAGATAGGTCTGGGACTTTGGGATGCACAATAGCCGAGAATTGCTTCTACATGTCCTAGAACACACAAGGCCAATGGAGAGCGAACGATCAATATGCAAGATAGGTTCATAACGCAAGGCGAAGTTCTTTCCGAGACGCTTAAGCGAGTATTGAAAGTTTATCATTGAGCATAACGAGGCAGCAACTTATGCCTGCATTGGATCCACAACTCATAATAACTGCCACGCCATGCGTTGCGGACGTCTACCGCGACAAATCCGACGACGCATTGAACGCGCCCGGCGAAACTTTCCACGCGAACAAAGGCCGGCAGGTAGCGACAGCTGCTGAATACACCGGCGGCTGTGAACCCGACTGCCTTACGAACCGGACTGGTCCACAGACCAGGCGCTCGACTCAGTGACTCAACCGTCGACCCATCGCCCGACCGAGTCGACCGCGGAAAAGACCGCGCAACTTAAATGAGTTTATGACAGCCGCCTGGGGAATTTAGTTGTAAAAGGAAGGGAACACCCGTAAAAAACTGCCATTCGAAACGTACGTGACGATAGGGGAATGGACTCGGGTGCGAATTGAAACATTAATTCGATTCGACGGAATCGAGTCTACGAGCCGTCATTGTCAAGCAAACGCCGCCAGCGAGTTGACCGGCACCGTTAAGTTGACGTAACTGTAAACATAAATCGTGCAAAGGTTGACGGCGGCCAGACAAGTTATCTGAGCGATAGACTCAATTAATGTTAATCAATTGGCCGAGATATTTATTGTGGAGGCAATTGTTCGTGACACAATAAGCGAGACTCCGGTAGAGTGGCGGCGTAATGCGCGGTGCAAACGGCATTAGTTAGGGCGCCCCGGGGCCTTGGTCCCAGTCGGCGCACATCCTAATTACACCGATATTAATTGCACACTAGCCCGCCGCTTCGTAATATACGGTGAAGTTTTAGTGGCATTGCAGTCGAAGAGGGTTCAGTTCACCACTGAACATAATAAAAATATCGGTATCGCTTTGCAGTCACACAAGAGCCGTAAAACAGTCGTTTAATAATGGAGGGAGAATAACTTAGAGTTTTATGAGTGCATATTGACTGCCCGGTTTGTTATTGGAATATTCAGATTCTCAAATATTGGTTAATTAATTCGATTACTTCATAAAATGTGCGTTTCTGAACTATATTACAGAAATAATTAACAAAACACGAAATTAACAAAAGTACAAAAAAAATATCATGTCAATTACTCGTTTTCCGTCACTTTTTTCCCAAAGTGAAATCTTACGAGACATTCTGTTATATCTAAGTAAAGTAAGAAATCAAATGTTTTTTTGGTTAATTTGGAAAAGATGGCAAAGTTCTTTCTACGTAACAGATAGATAGATAGAGAACACTTTATTGCACTACCTGGAGAAAGAATTACAAATAGTTTTTTATAATATCTAAGTAGTGGTATACAATTGGCGGTCTTATCGCTTAGAGCGATCTCTACCAGACAACCTTTAGATGGAGTGAATTGCAGGAAGAATATAGTCGTTGACAGTTTTGAAAGTACATATATTTTAAAAATTATAACAAAACATCTGGATGTTTTCAAAGATCTAATCAGTATTCTATCTACATCGACGCCTCGAGAAAATATTCGACAACAGACGGAATCATGTTCTAATCACGAAAGAAAATGTTTTTATATTTTAAAACAGCAAATTTACGAACAATTCCCAAAAGCGAACAGTAAACTTGGGACGAACATTACAAGCCATAATCATGACGCACTGCTCCTTTCCTGTCGCAATATCTTCTTCTTTACTCACGAAGATGGCTGTCGAGCCAACTTGGGAATCAATATTCAATCTCTCTCCCCCTTATAAGCACACGGCTCTTCTTAGTTTGTGGCAGCCGCGACGTTTAGCGCCACGATGGAGATTAAAGCCACCGTACAAAATGCCACTTTGGTTTCTTGACACAAGATGAATTGCGATAGCCGACTTCAGCTCTCAATAGAGTTGAGTAAGCGCATCGAATGCTGATTACAGTTATTATTATATCTCAAATAGTATCTAACCCAACTCAATTATTACATTAAATTTACTCTAGCTAGGTCGATGAAGTAATCTGATTGGACAGGGTTGATTTGGAGCTGCTTCGTGGCTGTACTCGTAGCTATCACTAGCCCGCTCTCTAATGTCACAGCTAATAACTGAACGCTGAATAGCGAGGCTATAGAAGCATTCAAGGATCCAAGTTAATCACGGTTACCTCGTTTAATTCGGCGGCGGCGGTAGCGGGGAAATGTGTCATGATTTCAAATGAGCTTCAATTACAGTTGAAATTGGTTTAATTAGCGAAGTGCCGGGAGAGTGGGAAGGGAGGGCAATTACGGATGCGAGCCGCGTCGCTTATCCTAAAACTTCTAATTGAATGCCCAGCGGACCCTGTACCGAGTTATTAGGTGTAATTTGTATCGGGCGCATACATATGTAATTTGTTTGTTAAAGATGGCACACAGTTATACTATACCCGATGTGAATAATTTAAATTCATCCCCTTTGTGGCAACGCCCTCCTCCCCCTGTATCGATCCGGGCTGCGTCTGTGTGCGTGGTGTCCGCACGAAACGTTTCAGTGGTGTTAGTATGACAGGGATTCGCAGCCGGTCGGCCGCAAAGCGGTGCTGTCAACTCGACAAAAGGCTCTATGGCCTAGGTAACAAAATACATGCTGCGGAAGTTTAATGTTTTACGTACGTATAGGCAGCGATTGTCAGAGTTACCTTACAGCAGTCTCAATGAGTTCGAGTGCCGAACACAAATGGCGATGACATATGTTTCTCGCAGGAAAGTGATTAATGAAGTGTCATATTCTTATGTGAACGCGATAACCGAAGTGCTTATCTTTTATCAGGCTTGTGGTGGGCCAGTTGTAAAGTTGGAGTTTATTTGCAAGGCTTATTATCCAACAGTTTGCTCTCGATCTTTTTTACTTTTTAGGGTTCCGTACCTCAAAAGGAAACACAGAACCCTTATAGGATCACTTCCTTGTCCGTCCGTCCGTCAGTGGAGCGCAGTGTACTGCTTGTAAAGAGGACTGAATCCGAAACACAACACTTCAGAAGCAAGATTGTCGATGTCGGAGCTACGAACGCTGAGCTGAAGTGGAATTGGGCGGGCCATGTTAGTCGTATGGTCCCAGATAACAAAAATCTCCACTGACTGGGTTCCACGCGACAGATAACGGAAACGTGGCCAGTTTGCAATATCCGAGCGAAGCCCAAGCGATGGCGACACCACCTGGTGGGATGACCTCATGAACTTACTTTGGCGACCTCGTGGCGCAGCGGTAGTGCATCTGCATACCATGCGAGAGGTCCCGGGTTCGAATCCTGGCTGAGGACAGAAAAAAAAAACTCCAGGTCTTGGATGTTTACATGTTTGTGATGTCGTTGTTTCTGGTTCCCACGACACAGGGTATCCTAGTGTGGGGCCAGAAGCAATGTATGTGCCTGTATGTAAATGTTTATGTTTATGTTTACTAATGGGTTGGCAGGAGCTGGCCACGAACAGGTGAGTTTAGGCCGACAATTAATACCGCAATATAATCCGGTCAGGCGGGATGGGATGGGCGGCTCGGCTCTCCTCTATGTAACAAAAAATAAGCCTTATTTCAACGTCCTGTATATATTACATTTCTTATTACTTGATCATAACCCCTTCAATTGTTTTACGTAATGAATAAACTTAAAACTTTTCAGCGGTTGGAAAAGTCGAGTCTATATCCCGAAGTTCCGAAATAAAGGAGGAGTTTTGGAAAGGAGTTTAAAAAATTTACATAATTATCGTCGGTAAATAGGATTACTAAGCCGTGACAAAAAAAGGCGTTGGAAAAACTGTCATTTCCGACGATGTTTACGACTTTCGCCGCAAAATAAACACTGTTTGCAGCAATTCCCACGCAACTGTTTTACGCTTTACCTCCGTGATCTATTTCAGAAGTTTGAAAATAGAAAATCTGTTTTCCTATTTTCACAGCGGCTTTTTAAATAAAAACGGTGACTGCCAGAATTTCACTCCTTTGACACACTCTTTGATGCTAAATATACGTTCGCATTTTTTTTAAACATCTGATTTCTACAAGACTCATTGTGTCAAAAATATGCAGGGATGACACAACTACGGTAGCTCTCAAAACTCTCAGCAGTGTTACCGAGATTAAAAGTTTTCACATTGTACGGTAACCATAACCCTACAATTTTTAGTTTCATACATTTACATGTACGTTTCGGCCTTGGTTTGTACGAAAGAAAATTTGTAGTTACGCACCGTTATTATCGTCCAATGGAAGCAGTCCATTAGTGTAAAACGGCACAGTATTGTATATGTACCTATGGGCAACCCTCCTGCTGATAATCATTAGGTAGGTACACAAAATAATCCGTTTTCGACGCGCCAAACATTTTCATTGTTTTTATTTTGCTAATAAAAACAATGCTGTGTGCATTGTGAACGCAGTGTTTGTGTAATGTTCCATAGAGAACAAGAGCAGAGGACCCGGCTTAAGAATTCAGGCAAGAACCTCAATTTGATCACTGTCACGTAAATAGTGATCAAATTGAAGTTCTGTCAGCCTAATTAATGAATCTGCCATGTAATAATTTACTTTAAGTTAGGCAAAATAGATTGTTTTGTTGTTACGCTTGGTTTATTTGATGTGTAGTTTAGTTAAGGCTTACTACCTTATATTCTTTATTATATTCGTATTTCTCTTGTGTCGTTTTACAGCTTTTATGGCAAGCTAAGCTACCACTGCACTTCGTGACACATGGGTGTCACATAAAAATGTTTGTGATTGATAGCCAATAATAAATAATTAAATTAATAAAAAAAACTCTAAAGTAATAAAATTTCAGATTGACCATGCAGCCGCTAAAAGCGCACGTAAATGTCAAATTCAATACAAAGGCCGACAGTTTCCGCGATAATTATTATTCATAACCTATTTGTAATGTATCACCTGAGTGTATCACAGACATAAATAGTCATAAGCTAATTAATTATGGCCTTTATGTCGAGCATAACAAGCATTACACGGGTGTAATTGCTGCTTCAAAATACAAGTGGATTGAAAGGTCTTTGCAAGCGATGGTTTTAATCCTTGTTCACAAAAAATCTATGGTATAACAATGTTTACTTTTAAATGGCACTCGTCCTAGTCAGTTTACGTAATGGGTACAATAACGTTACATGAGGGATAAACCCTGTAGAATCTAGAGCCAGCTGACTTCATTAGAGATGGGCCGGGGAGAATCTTTTCTGAGAATGTGCTCGCATGATGAGACCTTGTGAAAATTGTGTTATTAAAATATCAAAAATATTAGCACGTAATTTTCAACGTTTCTTATGGCACCAAGCGTAAGAATGTGTCCCGAACTCCGATGTTTTGAACACATTTTGTTTTGAAATGTCAAATTCTATCTAATCTTGGTTCCTTAGGAAGAAATATTCGGTTCTCGCTAGTATAATAGTAAGTATTTCTGCATGAATATGAGAAAAAGAAGTTTAACTTTGAACCTCTATAATCTCAGGTGATTTTCCAGGTACCTACCGTTCAGAGTTATAACAGAGAATAAGTAGGCAGGTAGCTTGTAAAAGTAGTTGTGCTCTATGATGTTTTTGTGGTCTCTCAACGTCATTTGACGAAGAGTTTATACAGCAGTAAACGAAACCAGCCATTTGAGAAGTTTAATTTACAATGCAAACGCATATCAATAGTCAATTAATATTAGGGGTTAAAGTATGAAATTGCCGTTTTATTGCAATAGGTTCTTTAAATTGACATAGAATCTTCATGGTTTGAGGTTTTCGAATGAAACTTTTTTCAAATGGTTTCTATGATGTTCTTTTTTTAAAAAATGTGAAACATTTGAATATCGACTTTCAATTGTTTTTGATATTCGATTTAGACAAGAAAGATGGATACTGCGAAAATTCGAGTGATTTTTGAATACGAGTTCCGACGCGGAACTAACGCGGCAGAAACAGCCCGCTATATCAATGCTGCGTTTGGAGAGGGGTCTACTAATGAACGCACCGTGCGATTTTGGTTTAATTTAATTGAAAGTCGATATTCAAATGTTTCACATTTTTTAAAAAAAGAACATCATAGAAACCATTTGAAAAAAGTTTCATTCGAAAACCTCAAACCATGAAGATTCTATGTCAATTCAAAGAACCTATTGCAATAAAACGGCAATTTCATACTTTAACCCCTATTACTAATTAGCTCGTACTGAGCGTGATATTATATTCACCACAGAAGCTTAACCTCGATGCGGCGATATGAGTTGCAGTATTTCATTCATTCGCGCAAAGTAATTTGTACATACGACTGCGGATTAATATTCCAATTTTGGACTTAGTGGAGGATTCTAATAGCCGAATTGGTTGATATGAGACGGCACACAAAAAAGAAGGAGGAGGATTCTGAAGATAAGATAAGAGTATTGCTTATTGTACACCAGGAAAAAGCAAACATAAAATGTTAACAAAGCTACAGTACAATTGGCGGCCTTATTGCTTATAGCAGTTTCTTAGTTAGACGTGAGATCTCCGATTGGCTACCAAAACCGAGGTCGTCTGTTCAATTCCGCTTGGAGGCGGCCTTACTTGATTTGTACAAATTGCCTGAGTCTGGGTGTATTTCCATATTTGTAATGTCCATGTCTGGTAACAACTAATGGGGGAAAAAAAGTCTTGCTAGTTCTGTCCAATAGAATTAATGAGAATGATCCAAGCAGGGTATCCTAGTTTGGGATCGAGACAAGTGATATTGTTGTGTAAAAGTTCTTTCGATAATCAAGAAATTTTGGACTGCGGATCAATCTTTAAAATAAGGGGTTTGGTTGAGGGTTCTTATTTAGACTTGGGATTTCTGGGCTTTGACTGCCTAGTGGGTCTTGACTGCTTATCTGCCTCGCTGGTCTAGCAGAGATAGATAGATAACACTTTATTGCATTGCACACCACTAATTTACAGAGATAAGGTACTTAATAGATTAAAACGTGTTTAATTTATTTTGGCGCGGTGTCAAAAATATTTGGTAGCACAGTCATGTGATGTACTGTTTATCCTTACTTAACGTAACATGACGTATCTTTTCTGTATTGGTCTGCCTAGTTCAGTCCAGTATTTTTTTATTTATGTATTGACGACCTCGTAGCGCAGCGGTAGTGCATCTGCATACCATGCGAGAGGTCCCGGGTTCGAATCCCGGCTGGGGACAAAAAAAAAAAAAAAACCCCAGGTCTTGGATGTTTACATGTTTGTGATGTCGTTGTTTCTGGTTCCCACGACACAGGGTATCCTAGTGTGGGGCCAGAAGCAATGTATGTGCCTGTATGTAAATGTTTAATGTTTATGTTTATGTTTATGTATATTATTTTTATGTATCTGTTGATATTTTATATATTGACTTTCTTAATTAGGCATGTATAATTCATATACCTCTGAAGTTGTTATTATTCTTTGTTTGTACATCTACTTCCTTCTCCAATGTATTGGTCCGGTCCATCCAAAGGTTGTCTGGAAGAGATCACTTTTAGGGATAAGGTCGCCGTCTGTACTCGTAGGTTAATAAATATCTGTGCAATTTCCTTTTTTATGTACAATAAAGTGTTCTCTATCTATCTATCTACAGTTGACAGTACATAAACACGTACACGCATGCAACATGCACTATACCAAGTAACGTTATTCTTGGAAAATTATGACGCAAGCAATAAGTTGCGGCAATGCCGTCGGGACGTAAATATTTGTATAAACGTGGGAAATGAAGGGATGGCCAAAAATTTATTGCAACGAAAATTATAGGTTTGGGGCCCTTATTATGAAGCAGCGATATTATGTTCGAATACCTATTCACATACCTCAGCGCTTAAAATCGCCAATCCGCGGTGGGCACGCGTGGTGATTAAGCCCATACTCTCTCTCTGAGAGAAGGCCTGTGCCCTACAGTGGGACGTATATAGGCTGCTTATGATGATATGTTCGAAAGGGTCGCAACGTCGCGCTTGAGCCCGACAAATACGGTTCTTTTTTATTAAAACTATTAACTCGATTAAACAAAAAAAGAACCGTATTTGTCGCTAGATTCGAGTGAATTGTCGGGCTAAAGCGCGACGTTGCGACCCTTCCGAACATATCGCTGCTTCATAATAAGGACCCAGATTTCAAAGGTCGACAGCACGTTGACTACATACGTGTATTGTATAACATGCATATTCATATAGCAGGCCGGCAGATATAGAAACAAACAAAGTGTTGTCTTGAATCGCAAAGAAATTCTATTTGGTAGATTTAGATCAGCAAATAAAAAAAAATTGTAAATTTTTATTCCGTCTCGTCTTTATTCTGTCGAGACTTTTGTGTCTAGTCTTTTGCTGAAGGTTACGATAAACGACAAATCTAAAATTCACTGACTACGTTTCGAGTTTCAAAATAATTCATTAGCAATTTACTGAGAACTTATCTTAGTTGTAAAAAGGTTATACACGTGATTATATACGTACGCGTGAATTTAATTTAATAAATTTGTTGTTTGATTAATTGCATTAGTGAAGATAAAGTAGTGTATGCAACTGTCATATAATGAAGGGTATTAAAACACGAGTGTGAGTTTATGAAACGAGCGCAGCGAGTTTCATAATAGTAACGAGTGTTTTAATACCCGTGTTATATGCAGTTGCATACACTACTTAATCTTCACTAATGCAATTAAAAATTAAATTCACGCGTACGTGTATAATCACAGTGATTTTGCCGCCATTAAAATTTAACCAATGAGAGCGCAGCTGCGCGCTTCAATAAAACGCGACCAACCTGATTGGCCCTGCAATCAAGTTGGTCGCGTTTTATTGATGTTATAATGAGATTTTACGATATCGATGTGAATATTATACCATCATGTGAAATTGCTTAAATTGAGTGTTTTGTTGTCTGCGCTATAACAGTAGTAATTATAAGTCAAGTATTGAAAACATAAGTAGAATGTTACAACATTAGTGTAGATAAAGTTACATTAAAGGTCAGATTTTTCACTTTATGTTACAGTTATTTTTTTTAAAGTATTGCTGTGATCACGGAACAAAACTTAAGTTTTTTTTTAAATGTCAAAAGTTGACTCTATAAAAAACCTAATTTCAATTTCGTGGTACCAAAAGTGCAACTAAAAATACCTAAAATTGCGCGCGCAAAACTGAGTGCAGACGATTGAATGTCAAGATACTTTTGTCGAAATTGCGCCATTTTGTTTCAAAAATTTCATTATGAGTGTTGATAAAGTAGTGTATGAGACTGCACATAACTTGGTATTAAAACACTCGCGAATGCTATTAAAAAACTCGCCAAGGCTCGTTTTTTAAAATCTATTTTATATTTCTCAGTTAACACGAATCCATTTGGAAATGATTAAAATGCCTCTCTCAATTATTCAGTAAGTCTTAACGAGTTGTGAAATAATAAATATTCGCTGTGTCGTATAAAAAGTGGCGCTGCCAGCGGTATTGAAAATGCCGCTTGAACGTTTCAGTTGCTTGCGGGACTCTCTTTACGCTGTGTAAATTCACAAATGAAATTCCGATTGGTTTTCCCAGAGTGTGAAAATGTGCCACTAAAGTGCTGAGGCAGCAGGATGTGTTCGAGAGATTTCGCCCGTCGTATACTTAGTTAGGCCCGTGTGGCGCCAGATTATTATTTATTATTATTTATTTAAGGAGAAAAAACAGAATTGACAAACTTATAGGATAAAAAAGTATTAGAGTCAATATAGTACATTTTGCCAATTCCGATTTAGAATAGTGTCACTCATAGAGTATAGTAAGTGTCACTCCATTTCCTCCCGTGGATGTCGTAGAAGGCGACTAAGGAAATAAATTACCAGGAGATGGGCAGCAGCGTCTTCCTGAGATTCCAACCACATACTGCGATCGCCAACCCGCCTGCCAAGCGTTCCGATTGTGGCAAAACCTGGTTACGAAAACCACGAGGGAGGCCTATGTCCTGCAGTGGGCGTCAAATGGCTGATGATGATGATGATCTTAGTTTATTTATAGTTATGGGTACAGCAGTGTTTGTCATGCTGCGTCTATATTAGCGGGCGAAGATTCGTCTCGCGTTGACGAGCTAAAAACATTGTGTACAGGCTAACGCGATGTTCTTGTGTACATCATCACGTGTGATGTTCGACACGATGTTTTTAACTCGCCAACGCGACATTTCATCGCGCTGGGCTGGATTGTGTTGTTCGCTGTTGGGTGGCAAGACGTAGGCTGTTAATTCAAAATGGAGGAAGTAGTGGCGTTGCATTATTTGTCGGTAAATTATTATTTATTACAATTGTACTAGTATCAGTTACAAAATAATCCATACAATAGTCTCCGTTTCATAAAACTTAATGAACTCCAACACGTTTTCGTTACTCCACTCCATAGTGTACAAAAAACACAAGCACGTCCATCCCGCTACAAAGTCTGGACGATAATGAAGTGACGTAGGTGTAGCCACCCAAGCGAATATTGTCGCGACAAATACCTTTGATACGCGCCAGTTTACCGACAGTGCCCCGATAGTACATCGTCTTCGTCCGAATACTACACGTTGCAACGATGAACCCGGCCACACTCACGACTCACGACACTCACCATGGCCACATTCGTTAACGCGAATATTCGCCGCAGCCCGCTGATGTAGACGCAGCATTATCCAACTCCTCCGAAACGCCTTCACCGATTTGTATGAATGTTTTTGTGCGTATTTGGTTGGCCTGAGAAAAGGTCGTAGGCTAATTAATATGGCAAAACCACGTTTGCCTGGTTAGCTAGTTATTATTATAAAATCCTTTTATTTCGACATAACGGACATGTTGCGCAAAAAGATATCGATTAACGTATATTCATGTAACAGGTTACCTTGTATATGTCCCTCTTCAAAGCACAGGCCTGGCCATATTTTCTCTCTCTAAGAAAGAGATAAGAGTATTTGCTTAACGGGGCGTTTATTATGTGCCGTGATTTTGTCGATTTTTCGAACCTAATGAGCACCATCTTTATCGAGACAGCAGCTTTCCTCACGAGGGTCTCCCTCACGGTTAAATACGGTGTATGCTGTTAGAACAGGCGACCCAAGACTCCTCTAGCTTGCCGAGGTGCCGACGGAAACTCCCCGTCACAAATGAACCGGAATGGAACAGCGTAATAATTTCCGCGCGCCTCATTGGCCCCAGACCAAAACGACTCGTACTCTTGAAGCTCACTGCATCGAATTACTTTTCTTTAGCTCCGAGGTGATATATTAATGGTATGTACTGTCAAATTCACCAACCTTTACCACGCGTCCACTCGACCAGGCCCGAGAGTTAATACACACATAGTTTTTCAACAGACTTATATAATCATGACAATAGCCTATATACGTCCCACTGCAGGGCACAGCCCTTCTCTCAGAGACAGAGAATGGGCTTAATCGCGACGCGTGCCCACCGTGTATTGGCAGTTTGAAGCGCTGAGGCATGTGAACACCTCAGACACTCGGGTTTTCTCACGATGTTTTCCCTCACGTTAGCGAGTGGTATTGCGACTATAACTTCACAAACGTACGTAACTTAGAAAACAAAGTCCATGCCGGGATTCGAACCCACGACCGAATGAAAAGCCAGCGTTCTACCGCTCCGCCGCTCCAATAAGCACAATAGCTGTTATTTGCCTATATTTAATAGCCTGCTTAGCAACATGGGGTTATACCATTGTAATGCGATTGGTTACTAGACTACCAATAGTATTAATGAAACAGCCATTACCGTACTAATCTATTGATGGACCGTATTGGACTCTATTGAAAACGTACACACACACGCACGCACGCACGCACGCACGCACGCACGCACGCACGCACGCACGCACGCACGCTTGCACCTACGCACTCACGCACGCACGCATGCATGCACGCACACGCGCAACGCACACGCACACGCACGCGCACACACACACACACACACACACACACACACACACACACACACACACACACACACACACACACACACACACAAACATATATTGCATGTAATATCTTTAATACTAGGTTACGTATATTGTATATTTGTGGAAGAGCGAGCCCTACTGACAGAGGTACTTCTATACTTACAAGGAGGGTGCCCTGTATTTGTAAATTTATAATGAATGGAACAATTAATTTGAACCTATGCATTTAAGAGACTCACTCTGTATGTTTGCATTTAAAAGACTCACTCTGAACGTTCTGAGATTGCGACATAAAACGAAATTTTCCTTATGAAGTTATGACTGTAGGCCCAGGGTTGAAGTGCCAACTTGGCTTGGTCCTCGCTTATAGGGTAAATTTCGGTAGCGAATGGAACTCCATTCCAGTGCTATTCATCAGCCCATATACGTCAACTGCTGGATTATGCCTCCTAGAAGACACGCCTCTTCATTCTGCCCTTGGCCATCCTCGCCCATCCAGCCGTCCGAAAATAATCCCTAATGGTTAGACAACAATTGTTTTCTTGGGCAATCAGCCCATACTAACGAATATTATGTGAAAAGTTCACTTAGCTACTTCTTACGGTTAAAACACTGGGGGCACGGTGCCCCCAGCCAAGTCGAGCAAAAAAGCGGCACGGCCATACTATCCCTTTCCCGAAGCAGTTCAGGCCATTTTCTACCCCCTATAACTTCGGTTGGGCTAAAACTAGAAGCCTGCATTTTCAGTAACAAGGCAGGCATTGTATAAACACGGTATATTTCAAATTTCATTCAATTTGAACGAGTAGTTTAAGAATGATTACTAGTCAAAGTTCTTAATTTTGTCACTCACTGACTGACCGATCATCAAAACTCTAAGGCACTTCTAGCGGACGTAGAAGCTTCAAATTTAGAATACATTTACGGTTTAGTTATAAATCAAGGAAAAACTAAAATATTTTGCAATTTCGGTCCAGTTTTCTACATACACTTTGATATAGGATTACGAAGTTACATTTGCAGTGAATGAATCAGTGTACCTGTATATGTATAATATAATGAAATAATAGGTGAAGATAGGTACTTAGATATAATTATGTTCAAAGATAACTTGTAAAATGGTCAACGGAATGAAAAAGCAAGTATGGAACATGTCTTATGAAGTTGTACCAAAATCCCGCAAAGTATTAAGTAGACTAAATTGCCGAAAATTGCCGTGAACGATCACTAACAAAAATAAATGAGATGCCATTAAAAACATAACTTGTAAATAAACCAAGTCCCGCAACTCAGTTCTTCTACCGAAAAAAGTTGTGAGATCCACGTAATACCAAGTCGGTAAATTTATTCAATATATGTCGAGCCGTGACGTCAGTGGTCGCCAAACTTCACCGGGTAGCCTTTAACCTTCTAGGTTTAAGGATCATTTTACATTAATATCGTGGCGCCCGCACGGTCGCCGGCGCGTTGTAATGTGGATGGACCTTTAATTGCCTCGCCTCGGCCTCGGCCGCGCCCGATGCATGCTCAGCGACTTAATGAGACGGCCCCTTTAATGAAAATACCGCCGCAGAGTTGTCTGCGCAATTCACACGCAATCGCGCCGCACCGCAATGAACCGTGTCACTGGTGCTTCGGAGATGGATGGAAGTTACTGAGACCCTTTCATAGTTACAACATACAACAAATTCCACATAACACAATCACCTTACCCTGAGCTCAAAGTATACCTTTTGATAACGAGAATAACTAAACTAAGTTGAAACTTCTATTGAACGCCGTTCTAACTGTTTGAAGTTGTGAACTAAATATAGTGACACAACGGGATTAGTTTGAATGGTGGAATTGGCACAATTGATTGCGCCCAAGTTTATCTGATGACGTCGGATAATAAGAATGAGATATTGTACCAATTCATGGTCTCCAAATCTTCAATCATTTGATTGTAGAATCGATGATGGATGGTAGAATCAAGAAACTTATGGAGCAATTTAAACAATGGTTCCTAACCTTTTGTCCCACTTTTATTGTTTTGTTGACGGCAGGAACGCTTTTTCTGAACAAAAGTTCGGAAATCTAGTTAAAAGATAATATCGTAATCGGCACGAAGAATTTCTTTCTTTAAATTTTTATTCTATTGAACGGGATGGCCGTTCAACGCACAGTGCTTACACAATATAAATTAAGCAGCGATGCCAGGCCACGGTGACCACTTCCTAGGTGCTCGTGGCCACAATAAATAAAATCTTACCTTACAAAATAAATTATGGCGTATTAAGTGTTCTCAAGGCTCTGTTGAAATGGACACCTATGTTTTACTTGTAGCGAACGTTCATTAAGTCGCAGTTTCAGCTCTTCTTTACATAAAATAATTTTGACTTTACCTTCATGTATGAACTCTGGAATTATGCAAATTTACACTAATAAACTTAACTGCCAGTCTTGCTTGCTTCGCGAAAGAGAAAGCTACTTTCATAGGTAGATAAGAGTATTGTGAATTGTTTCTGTGACAAATAGTGCGTGGTGTCTCCACCATAGAAAATGGAAAGTTTTTGTCACGTAAAGTGACAGTGGTCGCGTATATTTCCCCTTTTTTTTTTAGTACAATTTGAACCCTTTATGATTATATTCGACACAGAATATGTACAATTAATTGATTACAATAGCGCGAATGTCGTTAGACATTCGATGTTTAAAGAACATTGCATATAGACCAAGGTGTCAACATGCCCATCATTGTCATTTAAAACGAATAATGACCGAGGATTACACATCAATACAGTAAATGCATACACTTCAATGGTATAAAGCTATAAATCAATGCACAATCTGACATAGAAAATGGAAAGTTCTAGCTACGCAGAGTACCACTCTATCTAGGTGTTATAGTGTTCTTTATACAGCGAATATACAATGTGTGGCGAAACAAAAGGCGTTGATAATGTCCATCATTAACACAAACTAAGTAATAACTTGTCGATCGTAGGAGGAAATGGAGGTAGAGAAAGGCCACGGAGAAGCTGCTCGTATTTTGAGCAAATTAAAGATAACATGGATGTCATGCGTGACGGACCAGGCTGCCAAAGAACTGGGCGTCGTCGGTTCTGTAGTTCATTATAGTACAATGACGGATACATGATCGGCTCACGTGACGCGTTTTTTCATACCATTTATATACTTGTGTGCGCCTACACTTAATGCGGAAATGAAATGAAAGCGCCACGTTCATGCAATTGTCATTGTACTACAATGCATTGACAGAATCAAGGCCCTGGCTTGTGACAAGAGTACGAAGAAGATGCTACACCGACAAAAGACTAACTCTTAAATGTATTGATGATCAGGATGATGATAAATGGCTGATGATTACACATCAATGCAATAAGCATAAACTTTAATGATACTACCAATGAAAGGTATAAAGCAAAGCAATGCAACATCCAATCACGATCTTTTAGAAAGAGTATGTGGCAACGCGCAATTACTGCCTGACCCATTAATTTACCGCGTTAATAGACATAACAGCTCAAGTAACACGATACACGATCGTCGGTTGGATAAATAAAATCTCAAGAATAATCGGCCACACTTCGCCTAGAGTACCTACTACTCATTAACCATTTAGCACATAATATCGTGTTAGCCTGAATTAAAATTTAAGTTCTCGCTTCGTATTTTGTGGAAACTTATTGATCTCACGTCAAGCAATCGTAATACAAATAGTTATGTAGGTGTAGTTCTTGGTGTAGGATATGACCACTACTAACCTGAGTGCTGTAAGAAGCGTCTAAGGGAAATCTAGGAAGTGGGCAACAGATCCTATCGTGTACCACAGTAAACTTTTACTGCGACCAGCAACCCGCCTGCCCATTGTGGTGACTACTGGCAAATTGGCTTATATATTCAGCAAGTTTTTGTGGCGTGTCCAACTGTGGAAGACCATTGGCTGATGGCTGACCGTTCAGTAGGATAATTCACCCACCATGAACCAAGTTCTGTAGCGTTTGAGTAGGTACTGCCATAATATTTTATGTAGCCAACCATCTTAACTCATACACTGTATAGCAGATACAATAAATTCATCTCCCAACTCAATCCAGCTTAATTATACTCTGTATCTTTACAATTTTTTATGTCATGTGCTCTAAAGAATATTCTTATCTTATCTTACAGTCTTGCTCTTGCTCGTTCTCTGTATGAATGATGCAGGTTTGCTGTGCTTTAGAGGACACCTCGGAATCTTTTACGCCAAAAAAGTCACTGCCTGATTGGACATGGAACCTCGCATGCTCGTGAAAGTAAAAAGTACAATAAAATAAAAACAACACACCAAACAAGGCGTATCGCATCGCGTTCTGCGAAATCACCCTCCCGAAACCTTTGTCGCGTGAAATGTCTCCGCCGCCAACGTATTGTGGGCCTTGAACAAGCAATTTCAACCTTAATAGCCTTGACATAAGGACTGTTAAGTGGTAAGGAGATAAGGTGGTAATCCTCTGTACATGTCAATTTGTTTGTCGAGGTGAAAGGAATGATGATTTCTTCTGAAGACAGGCAAGAAACTTTGAAGTAAAAAGAGAGGTAGGAATACGCTAATGGACCTTAGGGACAGACGGGCATTCAAGAAGTTTAGCAAGTCTGCCGTGAAGTTTTCACCTCCGATAGCTGTACCGTCATAGCTATGCCTGTCGATCGATCCACTCGATATTTTGGCGATTGTTTAATGTGGCAAAATCTGGTCTCTGCCTACCTCTCCGGGATACAGAAATGTGTATGTATGTTAAATGTGGTTAGAGTAGAGTATAGATACACTTCATTAATACGCCACAATTTCCTCCAGAATTCCTTTGATGTAAGTAGATCATAGATCAAGTTTAGGTGGATTAAATAAAGTTGCATCCTGTAGCTGTCTATTTAGAAAACATATTTCTTAAACTGATTTTGTCTTAAATAAAAAAAGGTTAATGTTCGTGTTCACTCTTCCGATTGTGTGGAGCGCCAGCTACGAATAAACGGCATTTATTATAAGTAAATAAATGCATAGGTATTTCACTGTAAACGGTCGAAATGAACGGGCAGCGCATATTTATAATCGCATAAAACGATCGTCTGGGGTATAACAATATTCCGTACAAAATATTCACTCAGTACTAGATGCGCGAATGCTATAGCTACAGATGCGCGATAGATCTGTTGCCCTGTTGCGCCTGAGAATCCCAGTTATACCAGTTTTGCAATCTGTCTAAAATAGTAGTAGTAAACAATGGTTTTGACTCAGCAGTAGATAGTACTAAGTAACCTTACATGATACTGTTTTTGGCTTAATTACTTTCTTTTCTGAACTTCATTTGGCGTTCAGGTTTGCTCCTTTTTTCGTATACACATTGGACTATTGGTGTTCGTGAAACAGGGGCTCAATGCATGTCTCATTTTGAACCATTGTACTATTTAGTATTAAGCCCGCCAATTGCATATATATTTTAAAAAATATAAATAAATTAAAAAATCTCTCTCCCTGAGAAAATATTATTATTACGAAATATTATTTATTACGAAATTTCACAATTTATACAAGGGTAAGGACCACGTACTAGGTAAAAACCTGTATTACGGAAAGTCCTCCTCTTCGATTACGGTGGTGATAAAAACAATTTCTTAAAATAGTAGGATAGTTTTTTTTATCACCACCGTTTAAAACCAATTTTTTATGGTACAATAAAGAATTTAATAACAATGATTATAATAAAGTTCAGCGTCTTTGCATGGGTACAGCTTCGCTGCTTAGTTTTCATTCTGTAGTGAACATCTTGCGCCGGGGACGCGACGGTCGAATCAATTAATGGTTACGGCCGACATTAAATACTGTTTATCGAGGACGAGTTAACGTCTGAATGAGGTTGTTTGTGTTTTTACGGTCATTATATTCAATATTTAATTATTATACAGCGCGGAGCCTGAATCATCGCTGGGTTTAACTTTGTTGGTATTCTACTGGAATTGCCATCAATCGGGTCGGCCCACGCGAAGAAGGAATGAACTGAGGCCCAAAGGTCATCGATGTGTCGACTAAATGTCATCTTCAATTGTAAAATCAAAGGAGGTTTAAATTCCTGCGCGTATTTATAAACATCAAATATATAAAAATCTCGTGTCAAAGTGTTTGTTATCGAGCTCCTCCGAAACGACTTCACCGATTTTTATGAATTCTTTGTGTATATTTGGTAGGTGTGAGGATAGGCTAATTAATATGGCAAAACAACGTTTGTCGAGTTAGCTAGTAATGATACATATTTTACGTTCCATCACGACCCAGAGGCTAAACGGCCTGATCGATTTGGACAAATGAGGTGAACGGTATTGACAACGCGACTACGCGAGTGTCGACGTCACGAAAAAAATCAAGGCCGAAACCAGCTGTCAAATTGTTGGTAAAAAGTCTCTAAAACTAACGAATAAAAAAAACTTATTATAAATCCAAAAAATCTGCCTGCAAAAAAGTCTCAAACAAGGCCAAAATTTGAATTTCCGACTGGAGAAAAATTCCGTAGGAACCAAATTAACTTAGTAATAATAAATCAAATGAGAGTAGGACCATCTGGTTAATTCAGCGGGCTATGCATAATCTAGGCCTTACTTAAGACTTTTAAGCAGTCAGGATTTTTGTTTTTATTATAAGATTTCTGTGAATTTTCGCATGCTTTTGACTTTTTTGAAATATTACGTATGTAATCTTTAATGACCAGAAGGCCACTTATAGTCTGCATAAATATAATCAACAAAAACTGCATCGAAACACTAACATCAGTAATAATGAGTAACGCAATAAATCACACTGGCTCGGAAGAGTCGGTCGTTCATCAAAATCAATACATAATCAAAGCCTAGACGCAGGTTTTGTTTTTCTTTGGATGTATCTCCTCAGGTCTCATTGGCGGGGACGCCGGACGTCACTGAAAATTCTTCATATTTTAGGCAAATTAACAAATAAATTGCTCTTACGAGATCATTGCAAACTCACCCGGCTGCGCGGATTGTTGTTCAAGTTATCTATCGGGCATTATACGAGCAAAAAAAGGTGCTACTCATGTTATGTTGTCCTATCTACATATACTATTCTTAGTTTCACGTCTCTATGGCCTCTTTGTTGCACTGGGGTGTACGGTTGTGCGTCGTAAATGTTATGTTTACAAAGACTTGCAGTAAAATTACAATAAGTATGTTTCTCAGCAGTTGCCGTCTAGGAAAATTACGAGATGAAAGGGTTATGTTATGAACAATACAGGGTGTTAGGCGCTCTACATAGTCGATAAGTGTCAGAAAATTGCTTAGAGCTCTAGCTTACTGATATGCCGTTCCCGGGAATTGTGGGAATGTTCCCAAAAAAATTCCCCCTACCCTAATTCAGTCAATCAATCAGTCCGTATTCGTCCACTGCTGGACATAGGCCTCCTCCGAAGCACGCCACTTCATTTTGTCCTCAGCCATCCTCATCCAGGCGCTGCCAACAATCTGCCTCAGAAGTTCACTTAATTTGACGATAAAGCCTTGGTTCGGATTTAGAACACAAACAGTATGAATAATCGTTTTATACCTTCTCGATGTTTAGATTTCCCATAAGAAACTTACTGTAGATTGGGAATATTCCCAGTGGCCATTTTGGGGCGCCACTACGTAAGTTGTCCACTGTATGGAGTTTTCCGATTCAAACTACTATTTTGTCTGTTGTGTATTAAGTTTTCTTTCTGTTGTTGTGCATATTATGTTGCTTGTATGCTTGTTTTGTTTCTGTGATGTATCTTGTTGGTATAATAAATGTCTTTCTTCTTCTTCTTCTTCTTCTTCTTCTTCTTCTTCTTCTTCAACTGTCACATAAATACGTTGACATTGACACTTTGGAATCGTCAAATTGGTTAACCCAATAGAGTGGGCAGTTTTGTTTTGCACTAGCTACTGTTCTAGGAAAAGCTATTCGCGGGAACGCGTCGCAGGATATTGCAACATTGCAAAGGTGTAATAGAACTTCCACATTCCTCCCCCCTTTCGTTTCCCCCCTTCCTTTGAAGCTTGTTCATAGGATGGAACTCTACATTGGAAAGATATAAGGTAAAATGTTTTTATACATTGTGAGTTTCTTATACGGTATTTGACGCCAAATTAGACTGCGGTGGATTGAAATAAAATTGTATTTATATCATAAATAAAGTAATAGCAAACATCTTATTAGATTTAAATTTTCCATTGACTTCTGAACGTTTTCAAAAAAGGAAAATATTTAGAAACATAAGTTTACGATATAACTCAAATAATTATAAAAGCTTCGTATATTATAGGGCGCCCCTCACAACTTGTGTGACTTCGGAGCGTTTTTGTACTGCGTGACTACAATGACTTTTCGTAAAAGTATGTATTAGCTTTTTTATCATTTAACATGGCGGCTCGAATGTGGCATAACAATTTTTGTCAACTAGCGTATTTTTTTTAGGCACCTACCTACAGTAATATAATTTTTAACTGGTTATTTTTTTTAGATTTTCATTTTTCCTATTCCAACTTTCTGGGACACCCTGTATAGAGCGTAACTACGCAACCGTGGCGGGAAGCGTTTCTCAATGATGCGACGTGGAAACGGGGAAAGCTATGGGCCTATTCTGTAATATAATAACTTGTCAAGTGCATCATTCACTCGATGAAATATGTGAACGTCTCGGAACGATCAACTTTCATCGCTGGGATAAAGTTGGATCGCTTATTGTACTTAGGGTTACCATTCAGAAAATTAGAAAGTCGTGACGTTTTTAAAAAGTCCGGACACTTGTCTAAAATTATATAGGCTCGCTCGAGGCGTGCGGAGTGTGGAGACAGAACCCATTTTCATGGCATTTTTTAATATAAGTCAATAATCCAGACAAATTAAATAGCCTCTGGCTGGACGTACGTAAAGTCCGAACGTAAGGCCAAAGTCCGGACGTGTCCTGACAAATTCGGATGGGTGGTAACCCTAATCGTATGGGATTATTTGAGGGGCCATAAAGTAAAGGCCTGCCTGTTTTATATTCAAAGAGGAAAGTGGTCAGCAACGACACTTTAACAATGGGAGATTTACATCGAGTTACCGCTGAGGCAACCCGCCTAGATGGGCCGGGGAGAGTGTTCTCGCACGACGGGACCTTATAAAAATCGAAAAATTATGTCATTGTTCAATCACTCAGTTATTCACTGTCGGTGGTAGCCTAGTGGGTAGAATATTGGACTCGGAAGCGGGAGACCCAGGTTCGATTCCCAGTCATGTACCTATGACTTTTCTTTATATATATTCTTTATATATAATAGTTATGTACATTTGTGAAGTTATAGTAGCAATACCACTCGCTAACGGTGAAGGAAAACATCGTGAGGAAACCTGGGTGTCTGAGCTATTCACATACCTCAGCGCTTGAAATCTCCAATCCGCGGTGAGGACGCGTGGTGATTATGTCCATACTCACTCTCTGAGAGAATGCCTGTGCCCTACAGTGGGACGTATATAGGCTGCTTATGAATGAATGAATTCACTGTAATCCACAAATGCCTGGGAACAGGTTGGGAGCCTCTTCTCGAAGGCGACCTACATTAATTCCTAAACTTCGGGTACGGAACCCTAGAAAAGCGTAATGCTTTCAGGGTTCAAGTATCTAAGTTTGTTTGTCCGTTTCTTTATTCTACAGATTGAACAGATTCAGAAGTGTGTGTTGTTGTTAGGCCGACTTGCACCACTTTCAATTTGATAGAGTCGTACCTAAATAATCGTAAACAGTGCACGGTTATCACAAAAGTTAATTCCAAAACAAAACTGGAAGAGAAATACTTATCAAAAGTAGAGACTGTCAATCATGGAGTGCCACAAGGCAGCGTAATGGGGCCGTTACTCTTCATCGTTTACATAAATGACCTTCCTATTCATGTAGAGCACCCTATGTCACTTTTCGCTGATGACAGCACCATAACTGGACAATGTAAAGATAGTTTAACATACGAAAACGACATAAATGAAGCGCTTAAAGCTATGATAGAATGGTTAGATAACAACAATTTAAAAATAAACCTTGCCAAGACCAATATAATGCAGTATAGTCAAAGGAATTCATCAATATCGGACCTTAAAATAAAATACCAAGACCAACCTATACACAGCATAGAGTCAACTAAGTTTCTTGGGTTAATAATTGACAGTAAATTATCATGGAAATTACACATAGAAAAAACGTGTAAAAAAATTTGTAAATCGGCATTTCTACTCTACAAACTTTCATCAATAGTTAACTTACATACTTTATTAACAGCATACTATAGTCTTGTGGAATCTGTCTTGAGGTATGGCGTCATATTCTGGGGCAATGGTACTGACCGTGAACAAGTACTCAGAATGCAGAAAAAATGTTTGCGAGCAATGTTTAGCTTAAAATCCACGGAATCATGCCAACCCTATTTTAAGAAATATGATATACTTACATTTCCATCTCTCTATATATTAGAAGTACTAATGTTCGTCAGAAAAAATCCTGCTCTGTTTCCACGCATCTCAGAAGCAAATGGTATGCGACTCCGTAGAGACCCTACACGCCTGAGTACTAGAATATCCAATACTGCTTTCATGAGAAAAAGTATTTTATGCATGGGTCCAAAAATATATAATAAACTGCCAATGAGTATTAGAGAATTGGGTGACGATAATGTGTTCAAAAGACAGGTGAAACTAATACTCACCAAGAAATGCTGCTACAATGTGAATGATTATTTTAATCTGACATTTTAATTAATTGGCAATCAATTTATATATTATTATTATTTTTTTTATCTTATTTTCATATTTCTATACAATTCTAACTTAAGAAAATAATAATCATGTAAACAACGCGGTAAATATTGAATTATTTTTAGATGTAGATATTTGTATGCCTCTACGGCCAAACATGCTGAAACTTCATTACTTACATATAAGAACTTTTATGTACACGCATGTTTCACAAATAAATAAATTTAAATTTGAATTTGAATTTCTTAAACGTGGCTTAAACAGCATTTAACTAAAATTATTTATGCAAAAGTCGATTGAAACGGCGACTTAAGTGAAATTTAAGAAGTGGTGCAAGTCGGCCTTAGAATATTATCTCGTCCGGGTTAACATAAAGAACTTAATCTGGCAGTCGGATTTTTGTTTTTGTAATAAACATCTTCTCCTTGGTAATTTTAAAATAACTTAGATTGAAATGCAATAGGAAATCACGCTATCCCGCTCTACGTCGTTTGAAATGAGTGAGATCGTTCGCTGTATCAAGCCCGAGAGTTGGATTTATTGAGACAGGATAACATTTCGCCGTATTGTGATCCTTTGTCGAGTTCTTCGGTCAACGCCGCTTTAGACTCTCCAGTATAAGCTTCATCACCTCAAACAAAGCAACGGACACTTTTATGTGTGAAACGTGACTCGCGTGACGTCATCTTCATGTCGCAATTTTCCACGGCTCTAATTCTTTCTAAAAGCTTCCGAGCTACACACGGGGGGTCTATTCAGGTGGCCAGAGAACCTTAGGGTACTTATACTTTTCACTCTGTGACGATGTCATGTCTGCGCGCGCACCATAGAATCGAATCAAATCCTACATCGCGCCTGCAAAAGTTTTTCAGGATTATATTCTTTTTGTTGCACTAAACCGTGCTGAGGACACTGAATAGGTTTTTTAAAGTTTTTTAGGAGTTTGGAACAAATACGACGTCCGACGAATAACAGTTGGACTGGCCGGCCAAGCATACCATCTGCTTGGCGGGGAATTAATTTGCCTTTGTAGTGGAGGTGCACAATTACGCGCTCTTCATAGCACTTTGGACTCTTCGTTAGAGGTTGATAGGGTCGAATGTCCTTAACTCAGGGGAATATAGGGTCCTAACCACAGGTTTCCACTTCCGAAGGTGGTCCGTAGCAGATTTCAGGCCAGCTAATTCGGATCGGCTTGGGCTCATTGGGTATTGATTGAAGGTTGATATAATAGAGACGAATTCATTTTTTTGAGACAGTGAATAAAACTTGTTAAAATTACTCTATTACATTTTATTATCTTTATAAAAATAACGGAGAGCTGCCATGAGACACTGAAATACGATTGAAACACTGAAATACATTTTAAGCAAACTGCTCTTGTAATTACTTAGGTTGTATAAAACAACAATTTAAAGACAATTTGACTCACGTTCTTTAGTCCGCCGAGCCTAGAATTATGCATTTTAGAGACTTGCCCCCGGGACATAACAAGCTGTGTACTATAGACGTCCCTGACTGAAAATCAGCGCTGAGGGATCACTTCCTCAGCACAACGCTGAGTCAGCTGCCTTTTGTGGCAACGTTGATACACCACAGGCTACATCTATGGTCCCGTTTTATTTATTCGTTTTGTCTGTTGTGTATTTAGTTTTCTTTCTGTTGTCGTGCATATTATGTTACTTATCTGCTTATTTTGTTTCTGTGATGTATGTTGTTGGTATAATAAATGTCTTTCTTCTTCTTCTTCTTCTTCTTCACTGCAGAACAATGTGTCGCACATAGTGGCGGGGCATTGGCCTAAATTGTGCAAAAATTAACCCACTACATTGAAAGAGTGCAGTCAGATGAAGCAACCAATCAAGCTACATTGCCTATTGTACGCTTGATACGCGCTCGATCTTTGTGATGCGTTATCTCACTCATGCCAACTGACATAGAGCAGGACGACGGGTAATATACCGCTGTATCGAAGGCACGCTAGCAATGGGGACCTATGTAGGGTTGCCAGATTGGAAACCAAAAATATCTGTACTCATTTTCAAAATGTTGGGATTTTTTAATTAATCTCGTGTTTGTTAACGAACTCGTCCGAAACGGCTTCATCGATTTTTATATTTTTTTTTGTGTATATTTGGTAGGTCTGAGAATAGGTTGTAGGTTAATTTTATTAATCTGTAGAGTTCTAGATGACCCGATCGGACCACCATGACAATGGTGGTTAATTGTACTTTTCAAGGTCATAATCGAACAGTTTAATATGGTAAAACAACGTTTTCCGGGTCAGCTAGTCTAATAATAGGGGTTAAAGTATGAAATTGCCGTTTTATTGCAATAGGTTCTTTGAATTGACATAGAATCTTCATGGTTTGAGGTTTTCGAACGAAACTTTTTTCAAATGGTTTCTATGATGTTCTTTTTTTAAAAAATGTGAAACATTTGAATATCGACTTTCAATTGTTTTTGTTATTCAATTTAGACAAGAAATATGGATACTGCGAAAATTCTAGTGATTTTTGAATACGAGTTCCGACGCAGAACTAACGCGGCAGAAACAGCCCGCAATATCAATGCTGCGTTTGGAGAGGGGTCTACTAATAAACGCACCGTGCGATTTTGGTTTAAACGCTTTCGTGATGGAAATTTCGACTTAAAGAACGAGCCACGAGGAAGACCGCCCACACAGGTGAATAACGATGAATTAAGAGAGATAGTGGAAGCCGACCCTAGTCAAACTACCCAGGAATTAGCGGCATGGTTTAACGTTACCTTACCCACAATATTGACTCACTTGCGTCAAATCAATAAAATAAAAAAATACGAAAAATGGGTGCCTCATAATCACTCGAATTTTCGCAGTATCCATCTTTCTTGTCTAAATTGAATAACAAAAACAATTGAAAGTCGATATTCAAATGTTTCACATTTTTTAAAAAAAGAACATCATAGAAACCATTTGAAAAAAGTTTCATTCGAAAACCTCAAACCATGAAGATTCTATGTCAATTCAAAGAACCTATTGCAATAAAACGGCAATTTCATACTTTAACCCCTAATATTACGATTATTGAAACGTTCTTCTTTTTGTAATAATGATGTACGTATTTACTTATTTAAATGGCACATCCATCTTCTTGACTGATTACTTTTAAATCAAAAATCTACCAAAAATTGCTTAACATAATTAGGTAATGGACAATTTTCAGAACAACAAACAACCAAACTTAGTACTAAATTTTGGCGCCGTGGAATTGTGCTTTACTTACCTACTGTAAAATAACATACACTCACGTCTATATCCCGTAGGTGTAAGCAGAGACCAGGGTTTGCCACTCGAAACTATCTTGACAAACATCTTTCGCCTCATCGAGATTTATACACGTTGCATGCACGCACCGCGGCTTCGGGTGCTTTTTATCTTGCCCTTCGGTAATAAATCCTTTCTTTCCTCGAAGTATGTCCGCCTGGCACGTCCCTTACGGATCCTTCCACCCACATTTGCTCGATATGTTTCTTTCATCGATCTGTTAAGTAAATTGTGCATAGATTTGGGTATTTGCGAGACCGTAGATCATGTGGTTTGGTTGCCACAACCCTGGGCCTGTAAAGAGACGATGGGGCGCGAGCCAGGGAGCCAATTACCACATGCCGCCAGACAGTGATTTACGACATAATAGTGCGCGGTGGTCCACGCCTACATTGTCTAAATGTCTGCCCGGGCGCAATTGTCCCCGCGTGGTTTGTGAGTTGTGACTGCGAAACAAACTAGCAATTGACCGCGCCGCGACGGAGACCTGACCTGCAATGCCGTAATTTTAATCCAAATACTAGACACAAAAAATAGGGAATTTGACTTTGTAACACTATCATAATTACTATATTTTACAAATTGTACAAAGGTCGCCACATAATCAATAGTGGCGGTACCGGCTAAGGGGGAGGGGTTTAGTCCGTAGGCTACTGGGAGAAATCCCCAGTAGAGTCGGGCATGCCGCCGTGTATTAGGGCACGGCGGTATACATGAGTATTCCCCTCCTCCTATAAAAAAAAAAAAAGACCTGCAATGCCGAGTGCTAGTAAAGACTCAGACTTCTGGGTGAAAATCTGTAGGTACCAAAGAGAAGATCTGTGTTTGGAGCCTAAAGTACAGAAGAAGACAAAAGGTGATTAAATTCAATGCCAAATTACTATAACTTCACAAATGTACATAACTTAGAAAACAGTCGCAGATCGCACTGGGAATCGAACCTGGGTCTCTCGCTTCCGAGTCCAATGTTCTACCCACTAGGCTACCACCGAGTTACAACAGCAATACTACTCGCTAACTGTGAAGGAAAACATCGTGAGGAAACCTGAGTGTCTGAGCTATTCACTTGAAATCGCCAATCCGCGGTGGGCACGCGTGGTGATTCAGTCCATACTCTCTCTCTGAGAGAAGGCTTGTGCCCTAAAGTGTGACGTGTACAGGCTGATTTTGATAATACAATAATTAGAAGACTAAAAGAATTTGGGGCGCTGACGGCCAACCTCCGTTAGTGGAGAGGCACAGGAAGAAGAAGAAGAAAATTAGTAGATAACAGGGTGGCGTACCATTCGGATGCAGGGAACTAACCTAAAAAGAAAGAAGATTAATATATTCTTTACGAAATACCATTCGCGTACCTTTAATAGAAGTCGTTGTTGACATTGACCACAACACAAGTACACGTTTATGTCTCTTTATTATGTTGTTATGAGACGATTTCAGCTGGTAATTGTTAAGATTCTACTATCAGCAGATCTACTACAGCAGATCGATATTTGCATTATAGTTGCAGTGTCACCCGTAAAGCAACTGAGAGAATGCATGCGTGCAACCAACCTAAAAGTGTTGTTGGACTGCATAGTGTGTATTTGAAAAGTTGTGTTTAACCATTTAATGCTTTTAGGTTTTACCTATGCCAACTCGTGAAAAAAGTGCATGCGTATAACCAACCTAAAAGTGTCGTCGGCCTCCACATACACAGTCTTTGAAAAGTTGTTTTGCCCATTTACCGTTGTTATGACATGCAAACTCGTGAAAAAAGGGACATGCGTATAACCAACCTAAGTGTTGTCGGACTGGATAGGCTTTGAAAAGTTGTGTTCGCCCATTTAACGTTGTTAGGATGTGCGAACTCGTCAAAAAAGTGCATGCGTATATACTCAAACCAAAAAATCGTATTCACTATAAAAACAAAATGTTTACTTAATGACTGTCAAAGCTGTTAGTTTCACAATTAAAAGATTATGTGGAGAAGAAGTTAACAAAGAAACTCCACCTTTATTCTCTTAAAGATACGTTTTAACTTAATTAACAGAGTTTTCAACTTAAAGATACACTACACTAGACACAATTATTAAGAGTATTTTTGATAACATACCTAAAAGTGTTGTCGGACTGCATAGTCTTTGAAAAGTTGTGTTTGCCCATTTTACGTCTTAGGTTATGCAAACGGTATTGACGCGTTAAACTGCCTTCAGTTAACAGTTAGCGAGCGGGGTATTTATTAAACGAGCGATCAGAAACAGCCTAAGGCGTAAAACGCGAACGAGGTATAATTGAGTGTTTAATTTATTAACTAATGACTCGACGGACTGGTTCCTTTTGAAAGATGGTAGCGTCGTGAATTCCTGATGTTATTTATCGCTGTCACAGTTGAATTCAATTGTGTGATATTTTATGGGAAATAAATCTGTGACCGCGTGAGCCCGGGGCGTACTATACCTTTGAAACAATTGGGTATTATCGATCAATATCAAAATAAATATAAAACTGAACTTTTTATAGTAATTCGAGCAAATTTTGAACGTCTCTCTCATATTGTTAACGAGGTGAATTTGGAATTGGAAAAAAAGTGTAAATTATCTTCATTACAATAATTTAGAGTAATTTTAGTATATTTATAAATTACAGTGAACTAGTAGAATTATTGGAACGGAGATATGAT
Source organism: Yponomeuta evonymella (assembly GCA_963969515.1). NCBI lineage: Eukaryota > Metazoa > Arthropoda > Insecta > Lepidoptera > Yponomeutidae > Yponomeuta > Yponomeuta evonymella. Next base: position 13,078,497 of record OZ018360.1, on the reverse strand, counting down.
TTTTCAATTTTAAAGTTCTCGTCATGTGATAACATCTCCCCGGCCCATTTTTTACTCATATGATCCTAGTAGACCAGAACAAGTGATTCGATCGTGTGGATGTTATTATTATCATTACTGTTATAACAAATATGTGGAACTTCTTAATTTAGTGTGTCCAAGCTTGCTCGACATTCAGGCGTATCAACTAATCCTCTTTTTCTTTTCGCAGGTAAGTCGCGGACTCGCCGGACAGGTGAGCGTGTTGCACTATTTGCTGGACAAAATGTTATCCACTTGAAGAAGATAAACTCCATAGGGCATTGAACCGCAATTCGGATTTTCAAAGTGAAGCAACAAAATGGTAGCCAAATTGACATTCTTGTTGGTTGTCAGACTTGTCAGTGTTGCGCTATTAATGTGCATACTGCTTGTCAGCACACGTCATCATCATCATCACCATCATCATCAGCCATTTGTTGCCCACTGCAGGACATAGGCCTCCCTCGAGGTTTTCCAAGCTTCGCGGTCTTGTGCCGCCCGCATCCAGCGATTCCCCGCCACCGTAACCAGGTCGCCAGCCCATCTGGTGGGGGGCCTTCCCACGCTGCTTCGTCTGCATCGGCAAACGTCACTCACTACAATCAGCTTACGGACACACGCATAGAGTGAATATGTGCGTGCGCTGCGAAACACTCTGTCTTTGCTTAATATGTCTGTTACTGCAATTATGCAGTAAGTACAAAGACAGATTCACGGTCTGGTCATGCACGACGTGACATGATTCCATTGACGCCGAGAAGGTTTGATACAATCGCGCGCGTGGTGGCAACCAGAATCCTGACCCACGGCTGGTAACAAGGGTCATGCAATGCCTGCAGCTGCCTCAGCATTAACTCTACATAAGCACAATAAATATTGCGAAAAATGGAAATTTTTCTAAATAATACTTTCGTAAGCACTAAATATTAACTTAATTCCGGATCGCTCAATTACTAGTAAGTGAATTCGGAATTAAAATAAATGGAAAATTGATAAAAAAATCGATAAATCGTAGAACGGATCATAGCAGGTGTTTTAAATCACAGATGTTTTTTAGATAACCCTGTATACGCGGACTCGGTCAATAATATAGTGCCGCTCTGTCTTTCTTTAACTACGAAAAGGAACTTAGAACTGTATTGAGCTTATGGTATTGCTTCACGGTGTTGAGTTTGATATTGTTTTTAGTGCTACTTTTATATTTTATTCACTTTATCAAAGTGATATAGTAAAAGTGTAAATAATTCTATTAGTATAGTAAATTAGCTGCCGTCACTTATTAAATATGTACATAAGTATATGTCACACAAAATGTATCTGTCTCGTTCTTTTTAGAATAATCTGAGGTGACAGAACGAGAGCTACGTATTTTACTAAGTCAAATGCTCAATTCAGAACCGGCGCGCCGGCCAAACAAGTTAACCTTCTCTAGCGAGTGTTTGAGCCAGGTTTTGCTCTATTTGCGGTCCACACCGGCATGTGTGAACTTTATTGTGCGCTCGGCTTATAGCGTGACAAAAAACCGCGCTAGCATCAACAGTAACGGCGGGATTTTATCATAATTTGTTAGGATTTTAGAGACGCGTTCGTGCTTCTCGAATGTTTTTTGTATAATTATGTGGAGGTCATCGGTGGCAATAAAAGACAGCAAATTTTTATAAATTGTTTTATCAATAGATTAACTGTCTAAGAAGATTATTTTTTTATACCATGGCCCTTAGAATTTTATATTACCTTCAACTTGGTGGCTATACTCGTGAATGAGAAAAGGTGTTTTAACAAACAGACGGAGTTCCGTTTATTTTCTTTTGACGTAAGGAACCCTAATGAGTTATGTACAGAGACGCGAGAATATAAGTTATAACGCAGTTACCTCTATTGTAGTTGGTTGATGGGAACCTCTTCAAATAATGTATGTTAATGCCGCCAAAGCATCAGTAAACACATTAACATGTTTTGTCGGGTCAATAGGGTTCACTTGAGCTTATTTTAATGCCAGTCTTACTTTTAAACCATAAACGGTGAAGGGTGACATTGACGGTACTACGAACACGAATAACTACTAAAGATAATCATTTTAATATCCTTATTTTTTTGCGCATCTATCTGCGGTGATTATTGCACTTATCATTCACTGAAAATTAACCTGTGTACATATTACTTAACGCACAGCTCAGCGGTGCCCGGATCAAGTTTTCAGACACCGTTTACGCTCACGTAGTCAAAGTCAAAGGTCTCAAATGTACTCTTTAAGAAAATCTCCATTACATAACATACATAATCAGCCTTATACGTCCCACTGTAGGGCACAGGACTTCTCTCAGGGAGAGAGAAGATGTAGAGGTTGTAGTGATATATAATGTAGAGAGTAGAGGAGAGAGAGTAGAGAAGAAAATCTCCATATCCACCCGTAATTGAGGTCCTACGTGTCAATACGGACTTTAAGTAAATGTTATTTTCACACCTGCTATTCAGAAAAGATCCCTTGATTCCCTCAAATGAGGGATCAAAGTTGTACTTTTCTTCCCTGATATTCTAGTTTTTTTTTATTGCCCTCAGCATGATCCGTGTACAGATTTTCACAAAATGTAATTCCAATTCGATTTTTATTTTGTTGCAATCGATCATAATTGTCTTTCACGGCACATAAATAATTTTTCCTTATAGCAGGTGTGAAAAGCAGTATGTGTCACTCGGTAGCAAAATTATTTCCGTCTTGGGCGTAAACACTTGAATCCCTCGCTACGCTCAAGATTCTACTTTAGAATCCCTCGCTACGCTCGGGATTCTATTGTAGAATCTTTCGCTTCACTCAGGATTCATTATACCGCCCTCGTCGTAAATATATCATTTTGCTCCCTTGAGACACAATCTACTATTGACGCTCCCCTTAACTTCACTACATAAACTGTCGTCTGTCACGGAAACCATAAAGGGACTCATGATAAACAACAATAAAGCAACACTGCAATAACACACAATAGGTAAAACAAATGACAAAAATAACCGACAGCGATTTACGACGTCTGTCTGAAGTTACTATTACAACTATTAACAGCTCCTCAGACAACCTTATCATATTTTATTGCGGGTCTGACCTTTTATTTAACATCTTTTATACAGCGGACCAATGTTGTGCAATCGGTGGAACTTAATTTAATTGTCATTTGAGTCCTCGCTTCGATTTATTGATTCGTCACATGAGTTGATGTTGCATTGTGCGCTCGCTTCGTGACATTATTTATGATCATTGACAAATATGTCATTATGTCGGCGATTGCTAGTGAAGATGGCATAAGTACAACTAACAGTGGTTCGACCTTTACACGCATTCATGAATGTGCGCAAAATCATCAGATTTGCAGTCGACGCTTGTTAACAGTTACCCCAAAAACTCCTTACTACTTCTGTTTTATTTATTTTTTTACTTAGCCTCCTTTGTGTCCCACTACTGGGCGAAGGCCTCCTCTTTTGCTTTCTATATCTCTTTGTCCCCAGCCACCTCGCACCATCCCGGCAAGGATACAAAGCAAGAAGTCGTCCGACTGTCTTAATTATTCAGCAAATTTTAACGAGACTGCTCGAAGCAACAAAAACCTCAAATAGTCTAATGTCAGTAATACAGCGAAGAGATACAAAAGATAGTTCCGCTACCTACGAGCTTGTTCAGAAAGTGCCTGCGGCAGCCCCGCCCCGGCATATTAAACAGCGCCGTTGATTGCATGTGATATTCCTTGTTAACTATTCAGTATTCACAAACGGCCCAGAAATATCTGGGAAGGCGGGTCATTCGAAACCTACGTATATGTTGAGTTTTGCAGACGGTGAAACACCCGTCTGATACTGATGTATTTTTCAGCTTTTTGTACGCAGATCAGGAGCCTCATTGTGATCACCGAATCCTGAGCGATTCCAATCGTGTAACTGTCAAATTCCATACTAATTTGACAGACAGATAGATAGAGAACACTTTATTGTACATAAAAATGGAAATTACACAGATGGCGGCCTTATCACTAAAAGTGATCTCTTCCAGACAGCCTTTCGATGGACTGGATTAAGAATGACAGTTACTTGATTGGAATCGCTCAGGATTTGGTGCGCGTAATATTGGCTGTTGTAGTCACTGTTGGCTATACCATCCTCAGGAGAAAGGTTGCATACTTTAGGCATCAAATATATATCATGTTATTTAGAAACACTTCCAAAATGCAGTTAAAATGTTCTTTCCATACGAAGCTATTATAATTACATTTTATGAGTACCTTTGTTAATAAAACTATTACGGTATTATTTATAAAAACAAGATTCCTTAAGACACTCAATAAACGCCGTATTAATAGTCTGTGGCAGAGACTTTACCAGAGAAATACTTTACCACAGACTATAATATATACTGCGTTTATGGAGTGTTTTAACACCGTTAGTCTTCTACAACTTATAATAACTCCCGTTATTAATAAACTTCTTCTGGCCAATTCTAGTAATGCAGGTAAAAACTTGACATTAGTAACATATATTCATAAAGGACTCGTTGAGGACCCTTCTAAATTTTAATAGGGACAAATGGGTTGAAAAAAAAACACGTGTTTTTTTTTTATCTCATACGGTGTTATCTATAAAACCACGATTCCTCTAAAACTCTCTTCAAATGCAATTTAAGTAGTCGAAACAAACCAAGTTGAACTGTACTTGAAGTGTTTTAAGGGATCGTGTTTTTTATAAGTAAGAGTGCCTGGTTTTAACAGTTTTATAGCAAAAAACCAGCTGCCACTATAAATCCTTCCGTTCCGTCAACACTTGTTTCTAACGGCAAGTAGAATTCTTCTATCGCATTTCGAAGATTGATCACGTATCGTTAATGCCATCTTTACACTATCTCTGCAAATGGGCACTATGCTGCAACTTTTACGCCACATCGATCCCGAACAGGCGCCTGTTTCATAGACTACAGTTCATGATTTACTATGACAGTTCGATGTTAATTGCAAAGTCGATTAACCCACTGATTAACAAGTAGGAAGACTGCTACGCAGTGTACATCGAATTGTCATAATAAACTACGAATTGTAGTTTTATGAAACGCGGTCCAGGCAAATCTGTACTCCGCATTTTTCTCACAGATAGAGAGAAGACTCGTCAATTCAAGCTGTATAGATGGAATGAAAACGTATTTACAAAACGTAATTAGTTTAATCCAACCGATAAGATCGATCCATTAGTTTCGGTTAATCGGCAGGGATTATCTAGCCGGCGCGGCATGGCCGGGCAGCCGCCTCTCCAGCTGTAATTATTTCTTCAATTTATATTTTACTAGCTTTTGCCCGCGACTTCGTCCGCATGAAATGAGTAATTTTCGGGATGAAATTTATCCAATGTCCTTCCCCGGGTCTCAAACTATCTCCATACCAAATTTCGTCTAAATCCGTTCAGCCGTTATTGCGTGGTGGAGTAACAGACATCCAAACATCTTCACAAACTTTCACATTTATAATATTATAAATATACACGGAGCCAACCAAGCCGCGGGTTTCCTTACGATGTTTTCCTTCACCATTAGCATTAATACATATACAAGCTTAATATTTCACACTATGAATCGAAAATTTTCTTGTCGTCTTTGTGCTAAGCCGCGGACAGACAGACGGACAGAAGAACGGACATAGCGGAACTATAAGGGTTTCTTGTTGACTATGGAACCCTAAGAACGCCTCGCCCTTGCTTGTGAAGTAGAATAATTCCTTTCTCCAAATTCACGTTCAAAAACTGCACCAGTCGTGGCGGTTAGTCCTTATGAATCCAATATGCAGCACGGTAAAGCTTCTATGCCCCATGCATGACGTGAATTTTGATTAGGGTATATTACATAAAAATATTTTACGACAAAATTGATTGTTGATGGTACTTACGAGTTAAAACTGACTCCAACGGATTTGGCGTGATTTACCATTTCACTGCGCAATTAGAAATATTTTATCATTTTAGGCGATTTCCAATATATATATTTTTAAACGGTTTGAACCATCAACTTCAGTGATGTATAACCCGTCGGAAATATCTAGGCACCTCGCAAAATGGCGGTCAGACGCCGGCAGTCGCCTAGACACTTCCGACGGGTAATACTGAGCTCGCTCCAATTGGCTGGCACAAGTGGCAAGTCCCACCTCCCTGGCACAATTGAACATGGAGTGAGTTTTTGACTGTAGCTAGACATAGTTTTTACTATCACTGGCTTTACGTTCACCGATCACCCCGGGCTCCAACCTTTTTGATTGCGATTGCGTTTAGATTGCGCCGAAAAGTCCTGGTAAAGTGAAAGTGAAAAACATTAATTTCCATTGTATAACAGCAATGACCATAACACAAAAACAAAACAAATTCATGGAGAGAAACGAGAACACAAAAATAATGTACCTAATACAATCATGTAAAGCGTCCACAAGGAACTGTGAAATTGAAAGTGAAAATTAAATCTCCTTCTCTTTACTGTTAAATCGATGACATCAAGGAAAACTATTTTAGGTATCGTAGGTATGCCTGTTTAATAAATTATATGAAGGTCAGTCGGTTATCTCGCTACAGCTTTTTGTGTGTCAATGTACGAATGTGTATGACGTCAAAGTATATCTAGAAATTATAAGTCATTATTTTAACATTCGATGAACGTGCGGAACGTAATGTTTGCTCGTTTAATGTGTCAGTGAGCGTGGCTAAATAAATATAAACACCAAGCTATCTCCCGTTTAATATATTTGGTGCCAGCCATCGCGTTGGCCTAAGAAAATAAAGACTTGACTTCAAACAGTCTTGATCGCTGGTTATTACTGAATCTTGGAAGACATATTGCATTGAAATTTCAACACACAGTCATTACAAGACCTATTCGAGCTTTATCGTATAAATCAGTCAGATTAAAATAGAATGCTGCACACACAGCCAGCTAGTTACAATACGGTGCTCTGCGTGGGATCATTAAAATGCTATAGAAAATGCTGAATGCTTCGCTATTGCCAGCAGAGCAGATTGTGAAATACGAAGGGAAATAAATCTATGTTAGCTCAAGTATATTGAAGATTTGCTCGGAAAATAACGTTATTAAGGAAGCAATAAAACATTTTTACGCATTGATTTATAGTTTATTTTATGGCCCGAGTTATACTGAATACTTTATGGGCTTAAATCAAAATACATTGACATTTCTTTTCTGTCATATACATCGAATTCGTTACCATTTTTAAGGGGCCATTCCGACTATTATTAACAACCCTATGGCACTAGTATTAAAATAAATACCGATTTAAAAAGGGGAGATTTTTTATGTAACATAACTTCACTTTATCATAAACAAACCATGTCAGCACAAACTTACATGAACTCACGCCTGTATCCCGGAGGGGTAAGCAGAGACCAGGTTTTGCCACATGCTCGGTCCTGACAAACCTCTTTCGCTTCGTCAACATTCATTAGTCGCTCCATGCTCGCAGGCCGGTTTCGGGTACTTTTATCTCGCTCTTCGCTTATAGACATACTTATCTCGCGATTTATTCCGGTTGTCATACATGCATTTTTAACTATCTAATGTAAAACATTTTTAACTACATTACTATAATGTAACTATCATAGAGCCACCGAAAAATTGCTCTAGGTAATTGAGGACAAGATAATCTGTCAAACAGTGCTTCATCATCAGCCATTTGACGCCCGCTGTCGGACATAGGCCGCTTTCGTGGTTTTAATAACCATGAGGGGTTTTGCCATAATCGCTACGCTTAACAGTGCTTAAATTACAGCTATTACGCGCGCCAAATCCTGAACGATTCCATCGTCAAACTGTCGAATTCCACACTAATACGGTATTTGACACGATCAACAATAAATTATTTCATATCATCATCATCATCATCATCAGCCATTTGACGCCCACTGCAGGACATAGGCCTCCCTCATGGTTTTCTAACCATGAAGGGGTTTGCCATAATCGCCACGCTTGGCAGGCGGGTTGGCGATCGCAGTATGCAGTTGGAATCTCAGGAAGACGCTGCTGCCCGTCTCCTGGTAATTGATTTCCTTAGTCGCCATTTACATTGTACATAAAAATGCGCTCAAAATTTCATATGCTCGATTAAAACAAAAATTACAAAATATCTCGGAAAATGTATCTCTTTTAGTCAATTACTAGTTACTATTACAATTTTTAAATAGATCACACATAAAAAGAGTGCTCAGAAATGTGACGTCATAACTTATGACTCATGGCTTATGACTCATAAGCCAGTATTTTCATACAAAATTCCGTTTTAAAAGCAACTCATTTGATATTTTGTCAAATACCCAATTGCTGTCGCAAACGTCAGGATTCAGACAGGATTTGGTGCCCATAATTAGGCCCCTGGTCTATTGTTATTTTTTTATTATTATTATTTAGGATCATACCAAAAATAAGTTTTGCATTGGTTTTTTGTTTGGTTTGGTTTGTATTATTATTATACAAAGAGTAGATCTGCAGCGTTATTTACTTTCCATCCATCGCAATGGTGTCATGCACGACGCTTCACTTATACTTCGTCTTGCATTGTGAAGACCATAAACTTGGGAGTTACGATATTGTATGCACAGTTTGTGCCACTTACAAACTAGATAAACGTATTACACGAAACCGCAATAAAACAACAATGTACAACAGTGAGGGACTGTTTATTCGGTACAAATGCAGCTGTAAAAATGGTAATTGCGGTGTGGGCGGATAGTGTTTTAAAATAATGACAGAACCGAACGTCCTAGCGAAGTACATTACCCACTTGGAATCGACACAGTCGTTTGTTTTTAGTATTGTCCTTGTAATCAGGCCCGCATCTAGAGAAGGAGGGGAGGGGGTCAGGGGGGAAGCGCGAATCCAGCCTGGTTCCTTCGTAGGTAAAGATAGATATTTAATTAAGAAAAGAGTAACCGTAAGTAGCCTTTTAAACAAAACCATTCAGATAATCTTATAAATATGTGTGTAATTTCCATTTTTATGGCGACTAAGGAAATAAATTACCAGGAGACGGGCAGCAGCGTCTCCCTGAGATTCCAACCGAATACTGCGATCGCCAACCCGCCTGCCAAGCGTGGCGATTATGGCAAAACCCCTCACGGTTATGGAAACCACGAAGGAGGCCTATATCCTGCAGTGGCGTCAAATGGCTGATGATGATGATGATGATGATGATGTACTTACAATAAAGTGTTCTCTATCTATCGCTCATCAATCATCATATTCATAATTTAACTATTTAACGGACTCTTTTCTTCATATTCACGACCAGAATTGAATTCCTGATGTATCAGACTCATTGTCAGTTGTCAGGCTGGATAAGTCACTTTCTCTTTCAATGCCACCAACATAAACAATAATATTTTTTTCAAAGACCGGTGGTACTAGAAAGCTGTAATTTGGTATGTGTATACATATTTATCATGCAGACAAAGGTAAAGAAGAAAATGTTAAAAACCTATATTTAAAAACCTATTTGCCAAGAAAATATTGGCAAAAAAAAATTTTTGCTGCACCTCTCCCAACACGAAAAGTGGGGATGTTTTTTTTTTTCTCGTCTACCCCATCATGTAGGGCACCATTGGATTGGTCGTTGCAAAATATTGTCCGTGAAGGAAGACCATTTTTTGATTTAGGGTTCTGTTTGCGAAATATTAAGCTTTAAAGTGCAAATTTTTGTCCGAGTAGGGCGTCCCCCCTTCTCCTGGCTAAACGGTTGATTTTAGAAACGTGAAAAAACTCAGGGTAGTAGCACATATAATGAACTTAAAAGGAAAAGTATCACGGCTGAGTAGGCTTTACTAACGAGTAATGGGCAACCAAGTTATAAAAGTAAAATATCGTACAAAATCCATTGAAAATTACTTCGATGAAGTTGTTAGTTCTGGTTCTGTAAAGCAGATAAAAAAAAACCCTCTTTCTACGGAAGCCTACATTGCGCGTGGCCCGACACGCACTTGGCCGGTTTTTATTTTATTTTAAATAGTAACCATTAGAGAGTTAAATGTATTTTAAAACACCTGTTTTAGGGGTCATTTCGGAGAACCCAGCCTTTATTCCGACTGCAGGGAGTTTTGTTCAAGTTATATTCTGTTGGGCTTTTGCCCGCATATTCGACTGCGTGGACTTCGGGAAATTCAAGACATTATTGAATCAAATTTCTCTGCGGAGTAAAAAATTGGTACCACTGCAGCTGATAAATAACCCAGTGGGTAACTTACATACGTGCCATACAAATCGGACTCAAACCATGACGTCACAAGGTTCACTGAACGCCTTATATTATAACTAGTTGACTCGGCAAACGTTGTTTTGCCATATTAATAAATTAGCCTACGACCTATTTACAGACCTACCAAAAATGCACAAAAAAAATCATAAAAATCGGTGAAGCCATTTCGGAGGAGTTCGATAACAAACACTGCGACACAAGGTTCTTACATATTAGATGTTTGCAAGCGTTTATCAATATTTGAGTTATCTACAAGTGTAATAACGTTTTTATGAGTCTGCGCTCTTTTTATTAAAAAACGTTTAGAATACGATGAAAAAACTAAATCTAGTAAGTTTTTTATTATTTAAAGTACCTATCTTGATTTTTCGCTAAACTAACCCCGAAGAAATGTTTTTAGGTTTTCTATTTTCTGAGTTCTATGAGTTTTTCTCTGACTTCTATAAATGAAAAATCAAATCTTAGATTGGAGTGTACAAAAGCAATATCACTCCAATCTAAGATTGACGCAAGTTCCCCATTTAATAACAGCATCATTATCAATATAGCTTTAATAAATAAAACTCAAAAACTTGACACTGGCATAGGCACAAACCGTGTAGAGGCATAAAAAATAAAAAAAAAATAAACAAAACCGAAGTCAATGCGGCGGCGAGGGAATAACATATGGCATGGCGCGGTCTAATTGGCTTCCGGCTACACGTGTGGTTATTGGGTGATGCTAGTGATGTGTGGGTAGTGTAGTGATGTTCAGTTAGACAGTTTTTCAATTCAAACAATTTAGACAATAAATCTGGTGGAATAAATATCAATTTGGCTTATAAGTACCAAATTTTTAAATTTTGGTTTTTATTATGAACTAGCTTACACAGAAAACTTCGTACCGCCTCAGAATTTTTCCTGTGTGTTTAAGCTGTTTTATTATACGGGACGGAGACAAACCCAACAAATCAAAAATCATAAAAATTGGTCCAGCCGTTCTGAGTTATAAGAGGGCGTAACTAACTTTGTTTTTTTTTTATAAAGTTGTGTTTGGTCAAGACCATGTTTCATCTAGACTTCAGTAGTTTGACGTACCTATGTTTTGGTCTCATTGAGTTTTACAAAGCAACTCACGTTTGTTGGGGCGGTAATTGCACAAGTATCCTGTTAGCCACAAGGGCACGTCTCGCCCACTTTGAGAAAGACTGCTCTACATAGGCTCCGTCACAGAACAGAGAAAATAAGTTTCTATGGGCTCCGTACACAAAACTGCGAATCGTGGCGATGCGAATTCGCAACGCAGAAAACTGCGACACGAATTGCTGCGATGCGATTTCGTGCGGCAATGCATCTGCCTTCCACGATTCGGGTGACCATTCCTTCCTTCCATTCCCGTACTTTGTAAACTAGGTCGTGGCATGGATCGTAAAAAGAAGTGCTCACTTCTGTTATTGCTAAGAAGATACAGGGAAAAGAAACAAAGAAGATTTTGGGTTCATCCATTTATTACTATTATGAACGCCGATGCGAATCAATTCGCAAGTTCTTGCGATGCGACGTCACATCGCAGTTTTGTGTACCGGCCCATAGTTAGAAAGAGCGCTGTAACGCCTGCTTTTGTTATACATACCTAAATACAGCGATGTCTATGGAATGCCCACCTATTTATTACCTGTCATCTTAAACGAACTGCCACCTAGTATAATGTGATTTGGGAGTTAAACCCGAGAAGAATAGACTTTTATTAAAAAAGTACTTTCTAAACTAAACTTAACACTTACTACTAGATACAATCTAGTTGTTTTTTGTGTAGATTGTACTCTTAAAATCATTATATTCGTTTTGTTGCACCAACCCGTGCTGAGGACAATTTTAAAAACCTATTTAGAGGCTAAAAATTCCGCCCATACCGGGACTTGAACCCGCGACCTCTGGCTATCCGTGCCAGCGCTCTCCCAACTGAGCTAATCGGCAATTTCGAGCCCCTTTACAAACTTCTCTGTATTACGTATAGGCAGCGACATCTGGCCGAAGCAATTTACATCACTTGCAGCCCCGAGTAACCCACTTTGCAGTTAGGTTTTTACATCGGAATGATATCGCTGTACCTACATGATTATAATAATATTCTTTCGTTGCACTAACTCGTTCTGAAGACAATTTTAAAAACCTATTTAAAAGTTATGTAAATTGTTTCGGCCAGATGTCGCTGCCTGTACGTAATACAGAGAAGTCTGTAAAGGGGCTCGAAATTTCACTGATGCCTACACTTGCCCATTAGCTCAGTTGGGAGAGCGTTGGCACGGTTAGCCAGAGGTCGCGGGTTCAAGTCCCGGCATTGGTGGAATTTTTAGCCTCTAAATAGGCTATTAAATCACACAAAAACCTCTCACGATTTAATTATTATTTTGGCTGTAAATATTTTGTGTATTGAATAAATAAATACTTAGAGAAAAAGGAGCTAGAGTTTATGCTTGTAGAGTTCATGTTAGGCCTGCTGTTCATTACGAGCCGCTAACTAATAGTGGACATTGTCGGAACAAACAAATAGACAAGACTATAAATAAACACGCTACGATAGTCACGACAGTTAAGTATTTTAGCTCTAATCTATTCTCATTCGTTTGTTAAAATCCACAAATCCAAAATATTATGTAATGATGACAACGGAACGAAAGTTAAAATCAATATCGTAAGGAAGATCCATAAACTGGAGTGTTTGAAGTTTTAATTGAATCCTTAGAGCTATTTCTGAGAAGCTTGGAGTCTCGTTCCGTCTTGTCTCCTCAAATTCCACTTGGCTTGTGTACCGTTGGCTCTAGATTTTTTATCCCATCTGGCTTTTTTTTTATTTATTTTCCTTTCTCGTTCTATTCAATTTACAAGTGGGTCGGACTTTTTTTACTAAGCTCGAAGAGTCCTATAATTAATTCATATTCTTATAGAACGTTAAGACACAAAACTGCAAACCTTGTCGATCCTAAATCACATAAAAAGTCTGATTCGAAAGCTTTTTTGACATTATGTTACGTTAAAAATGCGTGCGTTAAGTGGTCAAGGAGTAGCGAGTAAGCGTGAATGTTTCATTTAAAAATTGGATAGAAATGCGAGGCCTAACTGTAAAAACGGCAACTCGACGGGAAATTAACAACTGTCTCTGTAGGAAATTCTTTTGTAAAGTGAAAATGTCTCAAACGTAATATTGGCCCAATTCGACGATAATTATTGTTAGCAGTTGTAAAATGTACAGTCAATAGCAGATTCACATTAGATTACACTCACGCCCTGTATCCCGTATAATAGGCTACAAAACGCATAGATGAATTCTAGTATTTGAAAAGGATTGTACAGACAAGCCAGTTTATCTTCCTAACATTGCGTTCAGTACAGCTCTGTAAACAGAAGAGGACGGGTCCGGTGTGTGCGTTCGTTGGCCGACTCTCCGTAAATCAGAGTTAGAGTTCTCTCAGATTTATTGGCGAATCGTTAACCTCGAGGCAAGGCACGCCCGTACACTCTGCCTGGTGGGTGTAGTGCCCGACAAATAAGTTGAGCAAATGGCTTGAACACACACACATACGCAGAAGCACGCACACGCACACGCACACGCACGCACGCACGCAGGCACTTAACGCAATAAACGCTTTATAAGGCGTTAATAGCGTCATAGTTTGAGACCAATTTTATAGGCGCGTTTTCGTACCGTGACCAGAAACACCCATACGCGGAAAAACCCCTATTTAAAAGAAAAAAAAAACTGAAATAAAAGTAACCAACAACCCGAGTGCTGAGTATTAACTACTAACTTAGTAGTGCTAAGCAGGCGGGACCAACCTTATCTAGGTTGGTCTATCCTAGCAATGAGGTACATTGTTGAATTTGGGTCCCGCCTGCTTAGTAGTTAAAGCTCAGCAGTAGAGTTGTTGGTTATTTTTATTTGAGTTTTTATTTTTTTAGTAAATTTTTAGATATATATATTTTTTGCTTCATGCTGAATTCATTTTCAAAAACGAAATGTAAAACCGTATAAACATCGAACGGCCTATTTGCCCAAATCGATCGCACAGTGGTGTGTGCAAGTTGTGCAACCGCTGTGCGATTGATTTGGGCAAATAGCATGAATTACGGACCGCAACATTTATATCCAGATTCTCCTCTTTTTTCCCAGCGAGATTTATTATTTAGCTGCCGTGCCCGCCCGCTTTGAAGTCGGCCCGAGACACTTACGGGCCGGGCTTGTTTTAATTAATCCTTACTAATATTATAAACGCGAAAGTTTGTATGTATGTTTGTTACTCTTTCACGCAAAAACGGTTGAACGGATCCGGATGAAATTTTGCACTGGGATAGATTATAGTCTGGAGTAGCAGATAGGCTATCTTTTATCCCGGAAAAATACACATCAAAATTACCTTACCCCGCGAACGAACGCGTGTAAACGCTACTGAACACACCTCCAAGTAGCACAACGTCCTAATGATAATAGTAACTTCAACACTGCGCAATCCCTTGTCCTCGTCCGAAACTAGGATACCCTGTGTTGTGCTGACCAGCTCCTACATTACGGGCACCAAATCCCATCTAATCCCAATAGCCATCGCAAACGACAGTATTTGGTACGCTTAATTCAGCATCAGACGCCACAAACATGAAAACACACCCAGACTGAGGCCATTTGTACAAATCGAGTAAGTCGGCCTCCAGTGGGATCGAACCCACGACCTCTGTTTTTGTAATCTAACGTATTAACGGCTAGACCAACGTTATAGAGCGGTGGTAGCGCAGTGGTAGAACGGCCTCACATTCGGGAGATCGTGGGTTCGAATCGAACGTACCAATGACTTCGTTTTCTAAGTACATACACTTGTGAAGTTTTTGTAGCAATACTGTTATTTCGGCGGTTTATTGGTCGTAAATAAAACGCACACAACTGTCTTTTATCGAGCTATCTATTCCACTGATCTCTCTAACGCAGACCCCCATACAAAAGCCGTGTCGACACAACTACCCTCTATCTTATTATTACTAACAAATACCATTCGCTAATACGAAGGAAAACATCTTGAGGAAACCTTAGTGTTCGACTTAGCGCTTGTACAATGGCTTAACTATGAGGCTTACCCCCAGTTTCTCGTAAACTAACACGCTGTTAATCTACTGTTAACAGCTGTCAATTGACTAAAGCACATACAAAAAAAAAACCCCTGACAGCTGTTAACAGTAGATTAACAGCTTGTTAGTGTACGAGAAACCGGGGGTGAGTGCGGAATTGTCAGGTCGAACAAGAAATCAGAATATCAAAATTTATTTCTACTCAAAGAATTTACATTCTGCTTGCTGAATGTCGATGTACAATGTGAATGCGTTGTCTTCGGGTCGAGTTGTAGTGGAGAAAGACTGCAAAAAAGAAACTCCAGTCTGACCATCTTTTCTCATATCATCCTAAATCTAATACATAAGTTGGCACGAGTACCTACCTAACCTAACCTACCCAACAAGATCCCATTAGTGTAACCAAAAACTTGCAATTCTAAAACATTAGTTTCTATTCGTACCGAAGTAGGAAAACACTAATGCGGACAAAACTAGAGACGAGAGAGGCGGACGTGAGAGAATCCATAGTCGCATTGCTCAACACGGCGCTTTAAATAATAGCTGATGATTATCGTGTAAATGAAGAAGCTTTTACGAGAAGCATTGTCCGAGGAGCAAAGCCGTGATCTCGAGTTAATCCGGTGGACGCGGATAACGACGCTAACAATGTGATAAAACCGCTCTGCCCGCGTCGCGTTCACTCGCAATAACCATAAACTATCAACCGCAAACGACTGCCATCTTGTACCCGGACTCGATGAAATATCCGCGTCTCCCTCGCACCCCCGACGCCACCCGCGCCGTTTACCCTCCCCCACCCAGCTTTGACGAGCTGAATACCTGCTCACTCCGTATTCTCTTGGTAGCGAACTTTAAATTACACGAATTAATCCAACCGGGTACCTGCCTGAGCCAATTTCAGAGATGATGCTCTTTATAATATTCATCCAGTCTGGTCTCGCTTTTTTCATAACCATCACGTTTTAGGTGGATGCTGAAATCTCGGCCGGAGTAACTGGAAAATGAAAGCAGTGGAGCCTCCCCCTCCTTGTCTGGCGGGATGCCTGGTGAAATGGGATCGTTACATAATATTGAATTCTTTGCGAGAGCCAATAAAATGTTGTTTCGTATGATCAAACGCTGGCTGTATCATCGTTGTGGAAAGCCGGTTATAAAAGTCCGTAAACATTTCGCCGGGCTGTTTGAGTCTTTGGTAATAATGCTTTTGAATATTAGGAATACTTTGAAGTGAACGAAGGCCATTGTGTTTTCTACAATGGAATGTGTGCCTAACTGGCGCTGTGTAAACGAATGAGTGGTGTTTGTTCAAAAGTGTTACGCCTTTTGTACCTACCTCGGCACTTATATTTTAACAGCCTTATTTGTTAAAAGGAGATTCCAGTAAAACTCTCCTAAAATGAAGTTTCAATGGATTTAAAACAAGATTTAAGGAAATCATGATTTACGAAGTGAAATCTCCATTTTATTACTGCTTATACACTCTACACTACGTAAAATAACATTTAATGTCCAATAAGAACATTCATACGGCACAGATTAGACTGTCAAACAAAAACGCAGTTGTTTTTTGAATCGTTTTTTGTTACCTGCAATCTAGGGTCTATGCGTATGCGTGAATCAATGCAATGTGCTGATAAAAACAAGCTGCAGTATCTAAACAAAAAATTGATCGGACACTTCATCAAAGACTATAAAGAATTTCTCGTAGTTGCAGCAACAAAAGCATTGTGACACATTCGCAGATAATGAATAGATCTGTGAATACATTATGAATTATAAAAAAGTTAAATTGCCCATAAAAGTTACACAGCGTTTTACTTAAAGACCTTAAAGAGGACCTACTTATTTTTTTAGGGTTCCGTACCTCAAAAGGAAAAACGGAACCCTTAAAAGATCACTTTGTTGTCCGTCCGTCCGTCTGTTTGTCAAGACTCTTTATCTCGGGAACGCGTGGAGGTATCGAGTTGAAATTAAAACCATATACTCATGTCTACAGTCCCTTGAAGCTGTGAAAAATAAAACTGCTAAGTTAACGGAAAAAAAAAGTTACCGGCGTTTATGCCGCAAAAAACCTATATTTCGACACTCTCAAGGGAATCACAATTTATGTATTTGAGTACTTTTCGTTGACCTAGAACAATGAAATTTGGCAAGTAATATCGTCGTATAGGTACTAGGTAAAATCTAAAAACTATACATTTATAATTAAATCATTAAAAAAATGTCTTTAAAGTTCAGGAAAAGCATGGAAAAAACTGCTAGACTCAATTCCTGAACTATTTATAATATACAATGTAAGTACCTACAAATTTGTACGGAACCCTCGGTGGGCGAGTCCGACTCGCACTTGTCCGGTTTTTTTTATAAGTCTGTAAAACGAAGACTAAAAAATACCATTGAATTTATGTCGGTACCGATCAATTCGAATGTTGAAGCAAGATAGAGGAAGACACGAGCGAACTAGTGAGTAATGACACAATCATGGCCGCTCGGAAGCGAGCTTCCTTCAATTACAGAGGGAAATACGTAAGTATTCGAAGATATAGAACTTATATTACGAAGTTGTCATCACGTTATTCTGCCTGATTGCTTTGATTGTCTAGTTTTTGCTAGTTTAAGACCAAGGATAGGGCACGTAGCGTAGGACGTCCACGATCTGAGGCTGGACGAGGATGGCCGAGGACATAAAGTAGCGTACTTGCGGGAGGCCTATGTCCATTGTTCAGCAGTGGACGAATACAGGCTAATTGATTGGTTGATAGATAGGACACAGAAATTGTGATGGGGCGGCGTCGCACGTTTTCGGAAACTTGTGGATTCCCCGTCACCTCACAAAGTCAAGAGAAATGAAATTAAATGAAGCGAAACTTTATGCTTTATATAAATAAGTACATGTCCGAATTCTTCCTTTTCAGGAGTAAGCACATTTTCTTATAACTAATGCTATAATAATTATTTATTACTATTATTTACAACTAACCTAAATCTTAAATTCTAGTTATTCTTTTATTGAGTAAAAACCACGAGACAGTAGGTAATGTTTTGTAAGCTTCTTGAATTTATGGATTTCTTTGACTTTATATATATATCTGGTAGTTTATTAAATATGTCAATACACATTATGAAACAGTTTTTGGTTGTAAGCGTTAATTTTACAGGTGGTCTATGCAATTTATATTGATATTGAGTTCGTATGGCACGTTTGAATTGTCTTAATTCATAATTCAATGTCAGCAGGTTGCTATGCGAAGTGTTACGAAATGTAGACTGATAGAGACAGCCATTCGACCTTTGAAATTATTATTAAGAACACGATTGCCGGTTATCGTTACATTGTGTTATTTGGGATGTGACGTGATGATTCTATCAATTCTAAATCGGTTCAAGGGATTAACAGTTTTGGTGGAATAAAGAAACGAACATGAATCCTAAAAATATTACACTCTCCTTATTCAACTTACTAAAACTTGGACCTGAGCTTCGTGCTGGATTATTTATACAGCGTCTAGTGGCAACGGCAGTCGTGAAACTCGTACAAAAATGACATTTGTGTGAAATCAAAAGTCGAAACTCAAATTTATACTTGCTTGCCTTTTCCTTTTTCGTAGCCGCCGGTTTCTTCCTTAATTGTTAACCAACATACAACATTGGATCGTCGAGCTAGCAACGGTAGTACTACAAGGGTTGCCAACTGTACTATAAATTGCGTTTTCGTTTTTCGTAGCAGCCGGTTTCTTCCTTAATTGATAACCAACTTACGAGTACAACATTGGATCGTCGAGCTAGCAACGGTAGTACTACAAGGGTTGCCAACTGTACTATAAATTGCCTCTTCGTTTTTCGTAGCAGCCGGTTTCTTCCTTAATTGTTAACCAACATACAACTTTGAATCGTCGTCAAGGTAGGAACTGCACCTACTACAAGGGTTGCATACTGTACTTATAATATTTAAGTAGTATTTTACTTTATTTCGGGTCTGCCATTAAACAAACACATAGTATGCAAAAATACTGTATGTAAAATGCACAAACCAATTTGTGTTAGGGTTTATAGCCGAAGAGGGCTGTACTACGAAAGTCAATGCCGTCTCTCTGTCTCACTCAATATGAGTGGTTGTCTCATTATTATTAATTACTTGTATACTATATTTTTCATTTAATAGCGTTGGTAGGGGAGCGGTCGAACGCCCCCGGGAGGTCGTGGGTTCTAACCCCGACGTGTATCTACTAATGAATTTGTTTTCTAGGTTTCGTACTTTTGTGATGTTATTTTTACTTTTGTGATTGTGATCAATGCCATTCGCTAACGGAAACCTGAGTGTCTGAGGTGTTCACATGCCTCAGCGCTGGAAATTACCAATCCGCGGTGGGCACGCGTGGTGATTAAGCCCACACTCTCTCTCTGAGAGAAAGGCCTGTGCCCTATATTGGGACGTATATAGGCTGCATTATTATATGTTTCATAGTGTATTCTGGAAAATACTACAAGTGACTGAAAAAAATGTCAACAATCCTAGGTACAGCCCTTTTAAGCAATTAATAAAATTGATAGTAACAAAATGTTCCAATTCAAAGTTTTCCCAACCGATCGAATGTTTATTTGCAGGGTACGAACTAGGAACGAAAGAAACCAGTGATGGCTCGGTGAATTAGTATGTCGATCGGAGTAGAACCCCAATGGCACGCCGCGCTATGAATTATTGATGTCACGAGGACACGCTAGGATCCTTATTTGTACTGTGCTCCGCTAGGAGCTGTTGCCAGCAGTTTTATTACGCTACATGGAGCTTTCTTCAAGTATCCCAGAGGGGTAGACAGAGACCAGGGACTGCCACTTGCTACGATCCTGACAGATCACTTTCGCTTCCTCGACATTCATTCTTCAAGTTTTCGCAACACTAAATGCTTTCTTGACCCTGACTAAATGCCCTGAAAACCGCCATCTGGGCCGCTTTTCATGTAACTACGATTCATAGCTTAGTATGACACGTGCATTGCGTAACAGTCTCCTGCAATCCGCTATGCCTCGAATTGCCAGAGGTAACCATGAACTGTACTGGCTGGGTGCCATACATTACTGTATGGTACCCGGCTGCCTTTGACTCTATATGCCTCACATGTTCTCTTCACGATTGTTTTGTTTTATCTATGTTTTGTTGACGTTCGTGTCTTTTGTTTGTGTACCTTTTGTTTATTTTGTGTTTCTGTTACAATTTAAATAAATATCCTCTTTCTTTCTTTCTTCTTTCTAGTTCTATGAAATGAGGCCTTGGCCACAATGAGGGCTATATATCTGTGCAAAATGTCACTTTTAATTAGTAAAGTTAAAAGAATGAAGAAGCCAATGAAAATTGAAACCTTGCTTTATAGAAATACAGATAGAGGAGTCTGTTCCCAAGCAAATTTTTTACTTACTTTTTCATTGCACGAACGCACAGGGTTCAAAATTATCATTCATTTCATTCTGTACAAATCTCACTTTTTAGTAATAAACTTAATATAATGATAAGCCAACCCGCCCGCCAAGCGTGGCGATTATGGCAAAACCCTTCATGGTTAGGACAACCATTGAGGGAAGCCTATGTCCTGCAGTGGGCGTCAAATGGCTGATGATGATGATGAATGGAATTTATACCGTATGGCATGGTAATAGAGTCCGTCTGGGTTTGTTGCTCGATTTGCTCGCATATAAATAGCACACTGTTCTTTTACAATCTCGGTCGAAGACAACATTTCTTGTTAATTAAATTGTTATTGATATTTTACCGCCAACAACGGCAGTAAGTCCGCCGCATTGTATGATCACGAGAGTCCCAAACTATAAATTACTATCTGACCCGGCAATTGTATAGTCGACAGCAGGGCAACCTTTACAACTTTGTTGCAAAGTCGCATGCAACGTAACTGAGTAGAGTACACGCGTGCAAACTGCAAAGATTTTATTTTAAGAACATTCTATTTTAAGTGTAAAGTGGGACTATTGTAATCAACCAAATAGGGGATGTATTAGCAAAGGGCAAGATAAAAAGTACCCGAAACCGGCGTGCGTGCATGCAACGACTAATGAATGTTGAGGAAGCGAAACTGATCTGTCAGGATCGTGACAAGTGGCAGTCCCTGGTCTCTGCCTACCCCTCTGGGATACAGGCGTGAGTTTATGTATGTATGTATTGTAATCAATGTCGCATAAACTGATATGTATTCCTTACTACGAAAAAAGAGGGTTCGTCCCTTTTATCAGCTTTGTTATTGCAATCTATAGTTAAATTGTTTGGTTCAGGGAAACGTTAGATAGACGGAATTCGGACGGAAGTGGCAGTACAGTCGACAACATACGTAGACTCTAATCAGTTACGTTAAAGGCGACTTTGCAACAAAAATGTAAAGATTGGCATGCCGTCGACTGTACCCATTATTTAAAAAATGCCAGAATAAAAAACCGAAACAAAAATTGCCAACAACCCCACTGCTGAGCATTAACTGGTAAGCAGATGAGACCCAAATTCAGCAATGTCACTCCTTAGGTTGGTCCCGCCTGCTCAGTAGTTAATGCTCAACAGTCGGGTTGTTGGTTAGTTTCTACTGTGTATGTATGGATTAAGTGAGCACCCTTCGGAAAAAAAAATAAAAATGCTGTTCATTTAGTAAAAGTTCTAAAACAATTGTAAAAGTAATCTCTGTATTTGTAAAAAGATTTAAAAAAATATACATCATTTAACGTGTGCTCACTCAGTTCTCACAAACTACTAACGAAATCAGTAAATGTATTAATTTAACATATAATATTTATATACTAGTCTTTAGTAAAACCTACGTTAACTTACCTTTATGATTTGTAGATCACCTAGTAACGTATTTAAGGTTTTACAAATAATTTCTTATGGTCACTCAATCCGCACACTTTGGAAAACCCGATTTCTGATGAAAAACTGAAGATTTAAACTGCTATATATATATATATATGTTCATAGTTAAGTAAAATGAATATGGGATTTTTTTAAATATAAAACGAACCACTAACGTGGCAGGTTTTTGGATAATAAATTTTTGTGTGTGCTCACTCAGTCCACATCTTATAAGTAAGTTTAGAATGTTAATATCTTAAGATTTCTAGTATCACGGAAACTATGAATTAGTTCAACTTTTAGTAAAATATTTTACTAATTATCCACGACCTAATATTTTATATTCGTTGTCTGTTTTTAAAGATATTCAATTGTAATTCGTCTAATGTAAAATATAATTTAGGCTGACCACACTTCATTATGTTATGGTCATATCCAAAATACAGGACATTCTTTCCTGAATTACATTTTAAAGTAAACAATTATTGTTTTGATTTGGTTGGTACATACTATTACATTTCCGATTTACCTGATCCGTAATTATTAGCTTTTATTTACTACTTGCTCGTTATTTCGGAACGCATCCTTAGTTTTCATGATCGTATCTATCGTGCACATCAAACATATTAAAAAAAATGTGTTTTTGCCCTTTTTTGTCTTTTTAGTTATTTTTTAATGCTGATTTGTATATAGCCTATGACACCCGCGTTTTACATACATTACACGTGATTGGCGTAGCTAAGTAAAATTAAGATACGATTATAATAAATTAAACATAACAGCGCCATCTAGTGACTGGTTGTACTACAATTTTACATGATAGCGATTTTTGTTTTTGTTACTTTTCTGTTCCATTAACGCTAATTGAATATAGCCTATAACACTCGCGCAGGGATGACGAATCGATTGAGACCTTATTTGCCAAAATCTGACCATTGGTTAAGGAGTTATGAGGAAACATAGAATCGGAATCGCTCGTAGCCCCGGCTGCCTGAGTGATCTTAAACGATCACGAAGGTTAAGCAACACAGGGCGCGTTCAGTGCATGGATGGGTCGCCGTCTATGCCTAACGCTAGTGGCATTTTTCCGAGCGGTTCCGTGCTTCGCAAAGCACGTTAAGCTGTTGGTGCCGGCTGCCGTCGATAGATGGCAGTCGTTAAGCCAAGTCAGAGGCCTTAGGGCGGCTTGACAACTTCTGACAGTAGACGAGCCACTAGTCTACAAGCCTCCACCAATCCGGACTTGGCCCCCGTGGTGGAGTATGGCCTATACCTTCCTCAGGGAAGAGACCCGTGCCCCTCGGTGGGGACATAATGGGTTGATGATGAAATGATGATGATAGAATCGGACATACTTACATACATACGAGCTACACGCATTACCCTCCTTTTGGGCTCCGCCGCGGTCGGATAAAAAGTATTTCAACTGACGCAGCGAACAGCATAAACATGTACCTATTGTTGAAACTTCGAAATAATCATCGTGTATAATTTCCGACACTCGTTGGTTTGTTCGAGTGGCAGCTGCCGTCAGTCATCGTCGAACTGGTTCTCAAACTGTTAATCAATTACATACACCGTTGCTCCGTACGCTTTTTCCATCCGCCTCACGTAATGGATACCACACACGCACCAGTAGGTTGAGTACACTTCCAACGTCGTCGGGTGACACGGTAGCTCTTATCGTGTGCGGTGTAAGTGCTAGTATTGAGGAGAAATAGGAATCCCGGGTGTGACTGTACGCGACGAACACAGCGCGGCCGGGTTCACGCACGGATGCCTCCCCAAGTACTTGGAGTTAAGTCGCGGTGTATGCTACACTTTGTTCTGTGCATGTGTGCCGGTTTTTTCCCCGTCCGTGTGTGGCTTTATGTCCCTTGCGTGTGTGCCGGCTGCTATTTTTCGAGAGCCCCGCTTGCGTGCCTGTGTTATCTCTTGGTTTTATTGGTTTCGTTGGTGACTACAGAAATGAGCGCCACCGGCCTTTTATTGTTCATTTGACTTTTATCTCCCGGATCGCTGGGCCGTTTGTCGTGCTGTCTTCGCGTCGAACTCCGTCCGCGATGGCGTTATTAAAAAGTTTTTGTCCAATGTCGCTCGCTTGTAAATTGTTCTCCTTGTTTGTTACGCTTGACTATTGGAGGGCGCCCGTAATAAGAGTTCGATTCTAAAGATTCGTCAGGACGGGGAAGACAAGAGGCTCGCATTTACATAAGGACGGCGAGTTAACGGCGGCAGACCAAATAAAGACGGAAAGTAATTTGCATATGCAAATATCGAGTCGCTTTCATGCAAATACTTGGTTTATTACAAACGGCTTAGTGATACTTACATAGCCCTAAGGTCCCTTCCAGTGGCCCCTATTCACCTCGACTAACTCTACGATCTTGATAAAGCTCTATTGAGTAAACGTTTTATAATGGCTCTATTAGCTGATATATTACGATGTCATCGAAACAAAGAAAAAAGCGTCGTTAGTAAACAATCAGATAAGTGACGCGATTATAGTAATTAAGTCGGCGGTGCTCATCTCAACAAACCCACCCAAATTATTGTTGTTAGGCACAGAGTAATTATTATAATGATACATTGTGGATTACTCTTGCGATCTGCCTGTAAGAGACAAAATCGTCTACAGTTGTCAATTACACCGACCATTTTGTTATGGTAAGCCGAGGACTTTTTTTTTCAACATGTCACAGGCGATTATAACACACATCTCGAATGATTGTGGTGTCATTACCATATATGTGATGTATGTGACGTTACCATTAGCATAACTACCTCCAATGGCGCGGAAAACAATGTGATGAATAATGTTTCAAAATTATTTTTATAATCATATTCATTGCATATACTGTTTATTCATTGTTCGTTATTGATTCCAATTTTCAATTCCCACATCGCGACTTTCAGTATATAAAATGGTTTTGCGCGCGAACTCTAACGAAAGAAGTTTGCATTTGAATGTGCTTACTATTTGTTTACTTACCCACATGTTTTTACACTAAATGTTTATATTGCAAATTACTCTTTTATCTCTTTAAAGCCTGTTTAATTTTGTGATGTTTCCTTAAGCGAAGACATCGAGAGATTCCAAGATTTCCAAATAAACTTTACGGCTGTAATAATGTATTCAATTTTAAGACATCGTGAAAAGTGATTCGCATTAACGGCCTGGCTTTTCATAGCTCATTATTCGCCTCTATAAATTCTCCACGGAGAATGCATTGTCTCCGCTCAGTTTTTACAAAACACCACTTCGCTTGCATAACTTTGGGTCGAGATAAGGATTTTGTTTACGCTTCGCTCTTGCAGTTTTAAAGGAATTAGAGATGCGCAAAGTAAATAGCCTCGCGGTGTAGCCGCGTCGCCGCAGATAGCATCACATTCTGTTTACAAATAGCCCCATTAACCTTAACACGAATAAACGACATGTTGAGAGCCGCTACCCTGCTCTCCCGCTCCGTCGCGCTGCCACTGCAACTATCCCTTTCCCACTCGTGTGATCGATAAGGACCACTGGTGTTGCATGCTTTAAATAAACGTGGAGCGATCAATTAAACTGATAGCACAGCCGTTGCCAGCTGCATACGTGACATAATAGTAATTGATAAAATAAACATTAGTGCGCTGGGTGGGGTGTTCCATTTTCAGCGATGCAATCAGTTTAACTGATACACGTTTCGCGAATTGCGAGCGAGTCAATTAGCGTTCGTTAATTCGCTAGATTGCTCTAATCGGTCTGTGAATTAAATACTTATCGCGATTCATGGAAGTTGTGGCAGAAACCCTCTTTCTGCGCTCAATGTGATTCGTGACTGACATTGAGCTTAAGTACCTACTGTTGACACACATCAATCATTATTCTATGCTTGAACTCTACTCAGTTACGTTACGAACGAATTTGCTAGAGAAATGCACAGTTATATCGGATATTGACTGTACCAGTGCCTGTCTAATGATGGTAGGGTGATTGCGCAATTTGTATTAATGAAGTTCCGACAAACATAACTTCGTGATTTGCAGATAACACTGCGTAACGCATGAAATATATGTATTCCTCTCTGATACATACTAAACTTGGGATTATGTACGGTAAGTAATAATAACAAAGAATCACTTAGTAATAGTGGGCGTCTTTCATGAGCTGTAAAGATAGATAGTTTGTCTCTGCCAAAAATTGAGGTTTGCTTGCTTAAGTGCTCTACGAATGCCAACACGATTATTTCGAGAATGAAGAACTGTTGGCTGAATATTAACGTGTTATACGACCTGTATACAACTCCTATGTGGCGTATTTCTACGTGCCTGACTATTAATTGACTGAGTTTGGTTCATTGAGAGACCCAAGTGGGTTGACATAGTCCAGGTCATAGCTTCTAGCGTGGCATAACACACTTTAACGGTATTATTTATGAAAACACGATTCCGCTGAAACACTCCTCAGATGTAGTTTAAATAATCTTTTGCTACGTGGTTCCTGTAGAAGAGACTATTGAAACTGCCACTGAGATGTGTTTAAAGGAAGCGTATTTTAATAAATAAGACCGTATTTTAATAAGACATTTTCTACACCTTTAATAATGTAGTATTGTATCAAAAACATTTCGTTTCGTATTCAGTGATTCCAAACTCGACGCGTGCTTTGAAATATTATCTGGAAATAACAGAATAACTTTACTATGGTGGCTTCATCTTGTATTGAGCTCATAAATTTTCCTTTCCTCAGAGTGGCACGCAAGCATACTACTTATTAAATTTGCGCGCTCTTTTATTTATAAAGAAAACCTTAACGTCCGTCTTTCCTTTCCTTCAGCAACTCACCATCGAGGGTTTAAAAAAAATTGCTATTAGCAAGAAGGCCCCAATTGAACAGAATATTCTTATATTATCTTATCTTAGTTTCAACTTGTACTGCAACTTGAGCTGCAGAAAATTTTGTTCAATGTTTCAAAGAGCATCTGGTTGTTTTTGATAGTGTTAGTTTGATAGTGATTAGATTCGGGCACCTCTAGTGGCTGTCTTAAGGGTTGTAGACGATTTAGTATACAGCTTAGCCCCGTTTCATGAAGCTAAATTAGTATTAAACTCGATTGTCAGTCAATTTTGAACAACCGTGCGGCTAGGATGGATAGAAATGACTGACATTATAAGGAAACCCACATCGACCTTAAAATGTTCGTTGCAAATTCGGCCGTATCCAAAATGAGTAGAGTGGTTACTATGATTATGCGCTGTCGACTGTACGTAATCACTTGGCGATAATGTAATATTTATTTCACTGCGAGAAAAGTTATCGGACAGCAGTTACAGATGGATCGGATTTGTCGCAGATGCTCAATTCTGAAAACGGCAAATTCTATAAATTTCCAATTCTCAAAATGACAAATAAACGCAAAGGGTCCGTTGAAAGGTCAAAAGGCCTTGATGAGTCGTATTTAGTTGGGTGCTATTAAGTGTTATTGGCTATCTAATAATTTCTTAATACTAATAAATAACACTTGCTTCGTCATCAGTGCCATTACCAAATGTCTAAAAAAGTTTATAGTGTAGGTAAATTGGCACAATTAACAGCTTTCAGCATCTATGTATCCATACGGGACTTGCAAAATTATGCCAAATTGAATCCCTCAACTGTGATCCCCAACCCCCTCGGTATTACAACGTGACAATAAAGCCGCGTCTCCAGCAAGCATTAAATACACAAATGCAATAAATATTGCAATAAATGGGTGTTGCTATACACATATGCTTTTGTGTATGTGGCTAATAGAATATACACACACACACGCACACACACACACACGCACACACGCACACGCACACACATAACATAATATTAGATAAGTTTTCGTGAAGTAAATACATTAAATCAAAAAAGTTCCATTGACATATTTTTCTTTCAAATTATGGTTACTTGGTCTAGACAGGAAATTTATCATTGTATAAGTAACATACAATGTATTTGTTACTTATACAATGATAAATTTGTAATGTAGCCTCGCGAAAGAAAATAGTAAAGTAAGAAGTAAAGTAAAAATTATTTATTACCGAATGCATGTGGCTTAATAGTTATCAATCTTAGTTTCAATTTGAAACAAATTAACAATAAAACTTCCACAGACAAAAAACAAAATCGCAAGATCTACAGCACTCGTAAGCCAGAGCAGGGGGGGTGCAGGGGGGCTTAGAGGGGGACGCACCCCGCATTAAAAAATATCATTCCACCCTCACCGGAACAGTGGGTTAGGTTAGGTTAGACTTGTAATCTCACTTAGCAAAATAAATTTGGTTACTTTAAGAGGCGGAAAAAATTCCGTTCAGAGAGAATCGTAAGGCTCCCAAATGGAAATGACACCCTTGCATTATAAATGAGGCATTTTAAAAATGAACGCCTTTCAAATGAATATTTGTATTTAGATGTCATTGTGAAACAACAGTCTGTAAAATCAAACGTTGACAAACATTGCTTGTGGAATTATACTTTGCTAAAGAATTGGTTGTAAGACATCATAGACCCGTTTTATCAATGTCGGTCTTTGTTGTGACTTTGCAACTGTCAAAATCTGCCTCATATATTAAAATTAACTAAAACCGTGGAATATGATTAATAAAACATACAGGAGCGTTTTCCAAGAACGACGGAACACAGGTCACAGCGTTTCGACAATGATGATGCATTGTTTTCCGAATTTTAAAAGGAATCAATCAACTGTAATACATTTTTTTAATAACTTAATTGTCCATTTTTGCTCCAAACCGATCTAGATTTTAAAATAGGTCATAGTTTAACTTGTAATATCTATTAAGTCGCAGTTTCTGCGCAACTATACGTAAAAATATTTTGAATTTTAATAAAAAATCAAAGATCTGGGTATGTGGTTGTGTGTGTGTGTATTTCACGCAGGCTGGCCATACAAAGGCGTTTATGTACTGTGTACAGTACGGCCACATACATTTATCACACTGTTTTGTGTAATGTTTGATGAAAAACACGAGCAGGAGACGCGGCTTAAGACATGCAACCTTCTTAGCTCGAGTCACGGCTTTAATTTCATTTTCCCCGAGCCGACTTCAGCGGCGGAACTCATTTCATAACCCATTATGCACTGTATCTTTCCCCCTCTCCCCTCGGCGGAGGGACGGAGATGGGGCTAGTAATAAAAGTGGAGTTCCTCTGTAAATTTAACTTTATGCTTCGCGAAGTAGATGTATTTTTCGCTGTCAAGATTCCGGGCCCGGAGTGGAGTTTTCTGTTTCATTTATGAGCGCGACGCCGCACTAATGAACGAGGTGTTACTTTAAAAGCTACTAAATACCACCGAAATACATTTTCGTCGAAAGCGATTTGCCTAGTTTAATTTGCTGGACCCACAATCCAGTCCAACTGAAATCGAACACAAAAGGGTTGCTGAATATCACAAATTATCCGAAGTATTACAGACATCGAACGGTATTTGATGATAATGGTTATTGAATGCTCGATATTTGGTTATTTTTCATTACAGCCTTTGTACCTTGAAATCTAAGCTAAGAATTTCTAAATTGCGTGTATTATAACCATCACTATATACTTCTAAGGAAATTCTATATACTTATTAAAATGTCTTAGGTTTCGTACAAGTAGATTCGAGAATTGCTGTGTGTATTACCTCTAATTGGCATAATGTTGGTAAAGATAGATAGATAGAGAACACTTTACTGTACGTACGAAAAGAAATTACACAGATATTTCTTAATCTAAAAGTACAGACGGCGGCCATCTTCCAGACAACCTTTGGAAGGAAGTAGGTGTATATGATAAATAATTATTGATAAATTATAAATGTGTCCGTGTGGCGCCGGATTGAGAGTAGCGTCACTCCATTTCCTTCCGTGGATGTCGTGGAAGGCGACTAAGGAAATACATCACCAGGAGACGGGCAGCAGCGTCTTCCTGAGATTCCAACCGCATACTGCGATTGCCAACCGCCTGCCAAGCGTGGCGATTTTAGCAAAACCCTTCATGGTTAGGAAATCCATGAGGGAGGCTTATGTTCTGCAGTGGGCGTCAAATGGCTGATTATGAAATGATAAATAATTATTTCAGAGGTATATCAATTATTATTAGTATGCCTAATAAACGGAATAAATAAAAAAATAATTAAAGACTTTGTATTTTACCCCTTTGAATAGAACCTTCATTGTGCTTGTGTTGTATAATATCAATTCTCTGTCTCCCTCGTGTCGTTTCGTTTATTTCGAAGCTTTTGTTAAGGAAATATTTAAGTTCGCGTCTAATCCGGTGCCGGATTTAGTAACCAATGTATAAACCGTAAACTTCTATTAATGGACTTTTATTTTTTGCAGGTAAGACGCCATAATTTCTTCCGGGCAAACACCAATGCCATACTACATTGGTCAAGTAAGTTAAAATTAATACCTAAGTCTCATCTTGAATTAGTAGGTATTTGAATGTCTCATCGCCCTTGATCTTTTTAGCACGCACTAAACAGCCGTAATATGGCAGAATTCTATATAAGTGGGTCCCGCATTTCGCTGTCACTCGCTACGTGAAGCAAGGTACAAGATCATAGGTCCTATAAGAGCTGGATATCCGTTACTAGAGTCATTAACAGCACAATCAAACATCGTTATCTGAGATCGATCCATCCTATCGTTAATCATAAGCCTATCATTAAGCAAGTATCTTTCTCGTGTTTCTTTTTTTTTAAATCCGCCATTAGCCATAGCCACACCGGTATTATCCGAGAAGATAAATATATGTAATAAA
The DNA here is from genome assembly GCA_963969515.1 of Yponomeuta evonymella. Taxonomy (NCBI): domain Eukaryota; kingdom Metazoa; phylum Arthropoda; class Insecta; order Lepidoptera; family Yponomeutidae; genus Yponomeuta; species Yponomeuta evonymella. The sequence continues at coordinate 13,047,494 of OZ018360.1, read as the reverse complement.
TTAAGTGTTTTTTCTAATACCCAGTACCCTTCTTATAGTAAGCTTCTTAGAATGGATTGACGAAATATTACATCGCGCATCGTTGTGGAAATATAACGGAGCATAAAGATTGGAAATTTGCTTTCTGTCAGGAACTCGTGACATTGACGTCATCAATAGCCTTTTCGTCTATTGCAGATGATTTATGCAGCGCTTTTGAGGATTGACAAACAGCGTGTTAAATAACTAATGCAAATGTTAGCATGCAATGGACGTGTAACTCGTTTTTCTGGTACGGAGACGGAGCGCAAGTCTAAATCAGCGCTACGCTTGTTGGAGATCCCGAAGTTTTGAATAGGTACATAGCGCGTTTAAATTCCATATTCATATTCTATGTTCTAGAAGAAATCTTGAAAATGTTGATAAGGCGGACGAAATGTTCTATATACGATCCTATATGCAAAATGAGCGAGTTTAAACAATATCCCAAGCTATTTCTTACCCAGGTGTAGTTCCATACAAAAAAAAATGTTCGTAGTGATTTAGAGAATAAGTACTCGAAATTCGGGAACGGCGCTAGTAAATTAACACATAGAGGAAGAAGAAGAAGAAGAAGAAAGACATTTATTATACCAACAACAACATGTTGACAAAGAATATTTTTCAAATGTACTCCAAAAAAAAAAGAGAAGAAAACAGTGTCGACACGAAGGGAATTCCGCAGTTTCATATTTTCGAGTTCTCTCTTTTCGTGAGTGACGGTTACACTCATCTCAATTTTAGATATTAAGCGTGAGGTTTAAATTGTTATTAATGTGCCAAGTAAAGAGCTTATTAAAGCAACAAATATCGAACAACGCGCCACCCTCACTTAGGCGGTACTTCGCAGAGGTAATTTGGCTGCTTTGATCTCCCCCCTCCCTCCCTACCGTTTCCTTATTCCGCGTCCTTAATTATTTCGCCTTTGTACCGCCCTCGGCCCTCCGTGGACAGAATTTTTAACAGTCCGGTGAGGCAAAATGGACACTTAATTATTCCTAGATTGAATTTTTTTCTCAATTATTTATTCGTCTTATGCTGGCACCCGAAAATGTTCGACTCAACGACCTCTTTCGACTTTTGTTATCGTGTTTGTGTTCGTGCGATGTGAGTTTTAATTTACGATTGTCGTAATATGACCTCCGCCAATTAGGGAATCAATAGTAACAAGTGGAGTTCATGGAAAATAAATCCGAACGCAAGCGATTTAGCTTCCTCGACTGAGCACTCGTTTCCACTCAAACGTTGTACACTTTCCGCTTCAGTCGCTTTGTACGATCTTGAACCGTCTAATTTGTTTTTTTGTCAGCAAAATAGACGTGTGCTTGAACTAAATTAAAATATAATATTATACACAAAAACTCTTTATCGTTTTATAGAGGAAGCCGTCACCAAGTTAATCCATTTACATTTTATACGCCAGTCATAAAACTAAACTACTTTGCTGGAACTGGCATCGAGACTTCCTCGTTATTAAAACCATTATATTCGAATTCAGCATTTGTGTTTCGAAATTCGAAGTTTAAAAGTCTTTTAAAACTTCTCCCCGTTTCGTTGACACACGTCTCTTTCGTGACAGAATATTGATTTTGGCCCATTGCCCTCGCGTAACAGTTTTAGAAAAAGTATTTTAAAATTCTCATTCGTCACTGAACTTAAGAGATTTGTCACCGGTTGTCGGCGCACTAATATCCTAAAAGTCGCTCTCTGGATAATCTCCAACATCACCGGAGGGTCTAATCCTGTTATCGGTCACATTATATCCCTAGCTTGAGTGCTCAAACTTTCCTTGTTTCGCCCTTTGCGGGTTATTTCGCCGGCCCTTAATTGATCCGGGCCCTTGTGCGAAACTCGATACGAGTAACTCGCAGTGTTGCCAACTTAACGGATTTCCCATCAGATCTAGGGGATTCAGTTTGTGAAAAACAGGAAATAATGTGTGTTAATGAATTTTTCGGCAGCTTCGTGTTTTGCAGAATTTTTATACATCGCAAGTACCTATATATGTGGCGGCTACAAAATCATTATTCTAAATATTTTGCGGTTAAGTTGACAGCAACATAGCACTTTCTTATTCCTGTAAAGTTACTATGTTAGTTTCTCGTGGTTTATATTTCGATAGATCAGCAACTACTGATACTTCACCTACATATTGATGCCCTATATTCTCTTGCTGAGAATAGCATTGCGTAAACCTAAAGCGTTGGACATCGGAAGCTTAAACCAACACGTTACCTTTTAACCGATTTAATTGTTGGAGACCACGCTTGCTGGACCGACGATCTGAGGCAGATTGCTGGCAGTGGCTGGATGAGAGTCCCCGAGGACCGAAGGAAGTGGCGTGCCTCGGGGGAAACCTATGTCCAGCCACTCGTCCACTCACGAGCACAAGCTGATTGGTGGAAAAAAGTAAGCGTTAATTGTGCAGCAAAACTTAAAAAAAGCGGATTTTCGCAACGAACTCTGCGGATTTTTTAAAGATATTGTTAGCAACACTGGTAGTTCGCTTAGTGATGTTTCTTTTCTGTTTGGTGTGATTGTATTCTCCACTCGAGATCACGTGACCGGGCGAGCCGCCCGGGGATCTCGTTTGTTATGGAAATGGTTCGTTCCCCCTCGGGTTTGGTTTGCGGTGGCCTTATCTCTGTGGACACTTTGCTGAATGAATGCATTTTGAATCTATTAGTAAATAGATGACCCCGTGAACTTCTTATCGCCTATATCTATCTTTTTTTTTTTGTTCTCACCATTTAAACTTTAACTGGACTTCCACAAATATAAAAAAAAATTGCTAAATCGGTCCACTGTTCTCGAGTTTTAGCGAGACTAACGAACTGCAAATAATTTTTGTGTAGATATATGGAAAATAACCAGTGGTCGGTATTAGTAGAAAACAGTTTGCAGAACAGTTGGCGAGGAGTCATGACATGGAGCTGTTAAAACCAGAAATTAATTTATGTTTGTGAACCAAGAACCCACGGGAACCGGCTCTCTATTGCATAGCTGGTATTAGTTGAAAAATAGTCACTACGGCTAAGCCAAAAAAGCCACGGTGATTTGAACAGCATGTCATGTCTCCTCGCCAACTATAGGTGTTTATGTGTTTACCTAATTCCGACGACCACCGGTAAGAACTTATTTGATTGAATTATTTTTTGCTGGTAGCGCCAGCAAGTTGTTACCTCAGTTCGTTGGTGGCTTACATTTCCAAGTACGTATTGTTTGTTTAAATAAAGCGCCAGACGAGCAAACCAGAGGGAAACCTCGTTAAGGGGCTCCATAGAGTAACACTAGCGTCGCCGAGGAAAAAAGATCGTATCATTTTTTAAAGATCGTATTTGCAATAAGTGTCTACAATCTCTTAATCATGTTAATAGTTATTTTTAGTACCCACGACCGAGAACCTTGAATCACCGATCTCGGACTATTTGATAGCGTTTATGCCAAAAACGGCTGTTTTGTGCGGTAATGCTATCTAGTCCTAGGTTTTTGCCTTAGGTTCACGGCCATGGGTCCTAAAAATCACTATTAACATGATTGAGAGATTATACAGACACTTGTTGCAAATCCGATCTTTAAAAAAAGATACGATCTTTTTTCCTCGGCGACGCTAGTGTTAGTCAATGAAGCTCCTTAACTTTATAATGCATCCGTACGTACATACACCACCGCTGAATTATTCATAAACAACTTTGCAGCGTGCAACATAAACACATTACTCTGATAGCTAGAGATTGACGTGCAGACAGATGTTTTGTAGTTTTATTCTTTACTTCTATCTGTCTGTGAGCTGGCCTACCCTTTTCAGGGCCAATGGACGTGTAAAAAAGCCAACCCGCCCTTTCAAGCGAAAACGAGAAAATTATTCCTTTGCTTTTCACTTCCCCTTGTTTTGGGTTAGTCCTATTTATCAAAAGTCGATTCAACTAAAACACTCTTAATAAGGAGTTAAAGATGATTTGTAACAGGAAATCCGGTCATAAAACGGCTTTATCTCCGTTTTGAGAGTGTTTTAGTGGAATCGTCTTTTTATAAACAAGATTGTCAGTCTTTAAGAGATTGCTGCGTATTCTCATGAAAGAATGTTATACTCGTATGTTCAACACTCTTCAATTCTCACTCAATTTTTTAATTTATCTCTCAGTTTTTGCAGTAATTGGCATAAGATAGATCACTTACATACGTGTCTAGGCACTGCAGCGTTTTCTGAGTGAGACGACTTTATTCGCCCATCTATATAAACGTCCCTAGATGCTATGTAAAGCATCTACAATATCCGCGTAGGAAGGACGCATTGGCGCGTGTAGTACGTATCTTTGTCACAATTATAAAAATAAACGAACCCGTCTTAAACAGCTTCCTCTGAAGGAGGCCTCCTAATTAGCATCAAAGTGCCTGTTATGTTACTCGCCTGCTTTTACTCAATTAAAAATAATTTATAATAATATTCGTCGTTACAAAGGCACGGGGTGACTCGCGCTCGAATAATTTAAGCCCTAAGTAAGCCTCTCAGTTTGCATCTTGTTTCATTAACGCGCCGACTGTCTTGGGGAATATTAAAATTTATTTATGTGACGACGACGCCTTATGAATATTTACCGCGGCGCTTCATCCAGCTTTATCAGGAGCGAATTTCGCTTTGCGGTCCTCGCTGTTCAGCCCGGCTTTAGGTAATGTTTTTTATTTAATTTGATAGTTTTATTTGCGGTTCAGGCGATATAGGGACAATGGGTGGCGGCGCTAAGCCCCCTTTATCTCTCCCCGAGGCGGGATAAAAATCGAGATCCGATATTGAGCTCGTAAAGAGCGCTTGGGTGGGAAATAAATAACACGTTTTGGATGCGCACTCGGACAGGGGGCGGTGGGGGCGGCGGGGGCGGCAGGGGTGGCTTGGTGCCCCCCTACAAGACGGGAGGACATCTGAAGATCGTCACCGTGACAGACCATTTTTATGGGTCATTAACGGGCGTTAGGCGACTGAGAAATATTTTATTGGGTGTTTTAAAACGATGTTTTTATCAATTCGTTCACGTTACCTTTTCCGGTTTAAAGTTTTGAGAGGAGTCTCTTGAAAATTCAGTGTAGTTGTGAATAGGAGAAGAAATAAAACGTGCAGATGGCATCAGATTAGAGCCGAACTCCCCCCGCTCGGTATTATATTAAATTAAACCCGCACTGAATGAATGGAAATAACGATGTTCTCTCAGCGCGGCGCGCGTCACTAATCATATTTTAGTCTGTTGTTGAATCTAAATTGATTTACATTGTGAAGTACAGTCGACTGAACATCAACCTTTTAAACTCACTGCACTCTATTGAGTTTAGTTACGTTAAGCACAACTTTGTAACAAAATTATAAAGGTTGGTTGTGCTGTCAACTGTACAGTCAACCAATGCGGTGCTCTAGTCAGTTACTTACATACAACTTACATTACAGGCGACTTTACAACAAAAACGTATTGCTCAAGCTGCTGTCGACTGTACTTCTACATGGTGACACTTCAGTGGATTCTATCTGAGACCGTCTGGACTGCAATGTAAAACCTTAACAATGTTCTAATCTAATGTACATAATGTTTGCGCTCGTATGACACATTAGTTCATGATGATGATTAATAGGACCTTAGCGAAGCGGTTGCCCACAATGACAATTTTTTCCAGAGCCGTCTTTAACATGTTCGTATTATCGTTTTATAAAATAATAATGACCTGTATGAGACCATATAGGTTATATAATGTGCGAAATAACACTTCTCATACAACGAATTCGCTATCAGTATCGTATCGATCGTGTAAATTGGTGCCGGTCCTAGTAGAATCTTGTATGTAAATCTTACCCATTATTGCCTTCAGTACGTTTCCTTTCGCATGTTTTTTTTTCTTCTTTGTGCATGTTTTAGACGATTGTTATCAACAATAATCTCCAGGGTGGTCCATATTTTGGCACAAGTACGACGGAAAGGTGTGTCCTAAGCAAGGCATCCAGCTGTGAGAAACCGTATAGTAGGTAGAAGGCATACAAAAAGAGTAGTCTATCGACCCTTTCATTCGTTTTTATGTCCACCATTAATCTTAAAAGATTTGCCTTTATAATATCGTTAAAACTCAGGCTATTTAAGCCATCGGCGAGCGAGAACCGGTCTCGAATTCTCGGTCATTCACTAATCTCAGAACTTATTATGCAAAATTGAATCGTGAACATTGTTATGATGGACGGCTGTGTTAAAATGCTAATGTGCCTCGGTGATATTCAGTTTATCAAGATAACATATCTTAGTAGCAACACTTTGGGATTTACTTTTAATCCGTAGATTTATGAAATAAATTGTGTATCTATCCCAAGCTTTCTGATATTTCTATACTTAAGCCAATCTGACTAATGGATGTATGTTTGATTATTAGCGGTCGTTTTGGTTTTGTAAGATAGATCTTAAAAAAAGGACTATTTCGACTGCCTCGTTGGTATCACATCTGATTACCATGCCGGAGGTCGTGGGTTCGATTCCTAATGGGGGCCGCTAGACATTTGTACAAATGGCCTCACTCTGGGTGTATTTCTAAGTTTATGTTGTCCTTGTCCGGTTACCGTAGCACAGGGTATCCTAGTTTGGGACCAGGACAAGTGATTGTGTTGTGTGGAAGTTATTATTAATTCTACGTTTGTCAGATTCAAATTCCCAATATATTGTCATAACTTGTACATTTACCAATTTACTTCTCTCAGTCTTTATGTTTCGCTGCTATATTGGAAGAGTTCCTTCTGGAATGGGAACCTTTGAAGTGGAGGCTATGACATTGTTTGTTGGAAAAGCTTTGCTATTAAATTGACGTCCGCAGTTCGACAGCCGTTGCACTTGGTTGCACTTAGTCTGTAGTAGTCCTGTAATTTTCCTCAACAGAATGCTATCAAATACAAACAGAGATCCAAAACCTTTTTTTGGGGTGACCTAAAAGTGGTATCTGATGCAGTGTCAATAATTGAGCAATTTTGTGACTCGAATCACTCGTTAAATACAGATTAAGGTGTAATTAAAAGTTGAGATAAAATACTTGTTCTAACATTGCGTCTGTTGAAGTGCGAGATTATCTGTCAGTCGAGATTATGTTATAATTAAGTCTTAGGATGAAGTATACATATTTTTTCACCAAACACTGCCGATTCGACGACGTCATGTTAAAAACACCATAAACAATATATAGTGAAATCAGTGAAAGTTAAATACGAAAAACTATTAAATAAAGATATGGCTCAAAGGTCGTGTAACCAGGCCATAAAATAACAAAAAAAAAATCTTCAAATTGTCTCTACTGTTTATAAAGTAGCAGTGGAATTCCTATAATATGTATAGAGCAAGTTGGAATCTCCCCTGTTTCGTCCGTAATTGGTAGATAAACAAATTCGTTACCGTCTGAATTATTGAACGCCCTGAGCGCACCAGAGTTTTATTTTTAATTGTAAGGTAAAGCTTCTAGGCTACAGAACAATTCACTTTCGTTATAGGAGTGTCGAAAGTTGTTTAAATGTTTTATTTGAGACATCAGGCGATTATTTTGGGACCCTGCGAAATGAGACCACAGCGACATGTTACGGCTGTCAAATCAGCATTATATCTGTGATTTGATATCAAAATTACGTCCAATGTACTCTTCCGTGACATACTTTGGCACAAAAGGAGGTTGTCGAATCTAATTCATAGGACCATATTTGTCCACTTCTGGCCCGCTAAAACGACTTCAGATCCGACACTGTGACCACTCAGATAACCATGATTTTGGATTATAGACCACACTTATTTGAAAGAAAATTATTTTTTGAATGCTCGTGATTTTCAAGTTGTGCCAGTATTTTAGCGGGGTGCTCCCCCAAGGCACGTCACTTCTTTCTGTCCTCAGCCATACTCATCAAGCCGCGCTGCCACTTTTCTGTCCAAGAAACTATAAAATTTTGGTTCTTATTTAACTGAGTTACAATTACAATCATAAAATGCCTTGAGCTGCCTTTGATTCCAGACATCTTTATCATCTAAATAGAAGCAGAATGAAAAGAAAAAAGAAATAAAGGTACGCTCTTAATTTTCGATACTGAAGAGCGTTTCCAGGTCTTGCTTTATTTTAATAACACGTTATATTAGTTGGAGTGCTAAGAAAATAGAAGTGCTTCATCGAAGTCTATACAAGAGTATTAAGGATTCAATAAAGCCTCGACTGCACGTCGAAGATATCGGACGAGGCGATTAACGATTATCTGATCCTGTTGCACGCCCGAGCGTGAAGTTTTATCACCCTTTTTTGTGTTTATAACCTTTATAGCATCGTTGCTGCATGTTATAAATACGCTGAGCTCGGTACAAAATAAACTGCTCCGTCGGCGCAGCGGTTAAAGTTTATCTCCCAACAATAAAATTATCGATGTTCAAAGCAATTTGCGCGTCAGCGCGACCAAAAATTTACTAAATCGACTGTTCTGTAAAAACTTAGCGTCTTTGCAAAACAAGAGATCTTTCTTCTAAGGTAGTCAGAGAATTTACTTTTACGGTTGCATATTCATAAAACTCCAGCGCCTTCTATTATAAAAGATTTGTCTTACAGGCGCTCGTTAGCGCGGCCGAAAATTTACTAAATAGATCGTGCCAATCTCAATCAGAAATCAATAATTTATTTGAACGTAAAGAATTTACATTCTATTTGCTGAATATCAATGTATTATGTTACTATGTTAGCCGCTGCCGTCGCTGTCTACGTTGCTGGCGACCGCGACCCCCTTAGCAAGACGTTTTAAAAACACTGGTTTAGAGGTACAATCGCCGTTGATACTCGTACAATGGATACAAGGTTATATACCTAACCATAGCATAACTAAAATTCAAAATCGCCCTGTTACATGGAATGTACATAGTTGTCGCGCTCTCCCAGTCGAATACTTGATAATGAATCCTCTCAGATACGTCGTTGACTTGAATCTGCTTTGGTTTTTCGCGTCTTCGAAGTAACAAAGCCAGCAGTAGTGTTTCCTCGTCAGACCAATCCACTTTGCTGCTGAGTGTCCAAAACGCGGCGAGATCGCTGCGCAATTGCATCGCTTTTAAATTGCTCGCAAATCGCTAGTGTGATACGGCTGTAAGATCGTGAAAACGCGTTTTAGTTTGGGACCAGCATAAGTATGTAGTGTATCTAAATAGTACGTACCTACGTGTTTTTCAAAAAAATTAAACGAGCGAAGCTCCGTCGCCCTGCTGTAGATCGCCGTTATAAATTGCCCCTCAGCAAAAAAATAATAGTCTTTTTACAAACATTTTTTTTCTCCTCTGTCAATCCCAGCCCTTGTCAAATTGGGATCAATGCCGTCGGCTTGGGTGCCTTTGTACGGGAATCAGAGGGTGAATTAATATTTTTATTGACTTAACATGTGTGCTAAACTGAAAAACCCTTGCTCGGGCATGGCGCGGACATCATTCTGTTTTATTTAAATATCGTAGCAAACACACTGTCATACGGTCATTATTTAAAACAGACTCAACCGCCTTTCGTCGGACGTGCTATAGCACGCCATTTCGGCGCCAGCGCCCGATTGCAGTCAGTTCCAGGTCAGTTCGCAGTCAGTTCCTTCGCTCCTCGCCTTTTAATAGTCATGCCCGTACCATGCCTGCGCCTACAAGAAGTATGCTATGTAAAATTCGTTCAGTTGTTTAAGCCTATGCCCATGCACAATAGCTGGCATCTTGCTTTGGCTGTATTACTTGCTTATGGGAAGTGATTTTATTTATCGATACCGAAGTGAAGCAACGGTTTTCAGATTCTACGATATTTTAATAACGCTTTTAATATAACCATGGTATATTATAAAGCATATATTATGACTGAATTCGTACAATATTGTGTCGGTATTGAACCTTTTTAGGGTTTCGTACCCGAAGGGTGCCAAACGGGACCCTATTACTAAGAACTTCACTGTCTGTCTGTCTGTCTGTCTGTCTGTCTGTCTGTCTGTCACCAGGCTATATCCCATGAACCGTGATAGCTAGAAAATTGAAATTTTCACATATGATGTATTTCTGTTGCCGCTAAAATAAATATTTAAGGGGGGCTCCCATACAAAAAAGTGATTTTGCCGTTTTTTGCTCGATGTTAATAACGGCAACAGGTAGACGCTTGAAATATTAAAATATTGTATAGAACCCTTCGTGTGCGAGTCCGACTCGCACTTGACCGTTTTTTTTTAATTTGTCCTCGTAATAAAAGTGGTGAGGAAAGTGGTTTTGGTCATACCTAGTAGAATATTAACAAAAAAGGAAGAAAGGAGAAACATTTATTGTGCAAACACAATCCACTGACACTCGTCTCTTGGTACATACATAATATTATCTAATAGATGTCCTATGTGAGTATGCCCCACCAAAACATTTCCAAGTAAATTGCCAACAAAAACGAGCGCGGGGGCGAAATCTGGCCCGAAAGACCCTACTCAATGTCGCTGACATATCGTAATTAACTTAGCCTAATCGGAGCCGATATTTCAGGCTGTGGGCGCACTGATACGCCCGATGTCCATTTCGTAAGGCCTAGCCAACGGTTAGGATTTTACCACACTGGGAAGCCCGCATCATGTTGGATGGCTTCAATATATGCTCATTGTAGTTGGGTATAACTGTGCGTCGTGATCGTCATCTTAACTGTGCTATATATTAACCCAACATCTTCATCCTCAATACGCATATGGACATTGATGAGGTGCTAAGAGGCGCCATCAAAAAAAAAAGTTACTAAACTTTGCAAAAAGTGAACATAATAAATTTCGATAATAGCGAGTTTTTTTTTTATAGTGGGAACCACCAACTTGACTGCCTTAAGGGTATCCAGTGGGCTAATTAGCGCCACCGATGAAAAAAAAAATCATGTCTTTTACAGATCGATTTTCCAAAGTGTCTGTACAATCTCTCAATCATGTTAATAGTGATTTATAAGGACATATGGCCGTGACCTTAAGGCAAACAAACTAGGTCTTGATAGCATTAACGTCAAAAAAACAGTCGTTTTGGCATAAATGCTATCTAGTCCCAGGTTCGTGATGCTAGATAGATAGATAGAATATTCTTTATTGTACACAAAGATTACAGTAACAGAAATTCAATAATTAATTTTTTATGTCGCCTAGGTTCTTTGTCGTGGTTCCTAAAAATCACTGCTAACGTGATTAAGAGATTGTACAGACACTTTTTGCAAATACGATCTGTAAAAGAAGATATGATTTTTTTTTTCTCGGTGGCGCTAGTGTTACTCCCTGGTGCCCCTTAATGTAAATCTCACGCTCAGTAATACGCTAGTTTGGTAGAGCAGTGACTGGAGGCAGCGAGGCTCCAGGCGATTTATCTATAACATGGTAGATAAATTAGTTGCCTATCTCGCAAATACGTCTTGTCAACAGTGACAGCCGGTAGGAGCAGTCTGATTGTGTTTTCAGTTCCACTTATTCATTCTCTTGAATGAATTTAGCTCGGCGTGTACAGTCTAAGGGCATTACAGTCAACTGTACAGCAGTTAGATTTTCGTTGCAAAGTGGTTCGTAACGTAACCGAGTAGATGGTCGCTAACGTGACAAACGTAACATACATAGGTAACACATGGTCAATTAAAGAAAGGGACCTGACAACTATTTACCTCTCTCTGACAAAATATAGATGGCAATATTATCAGACCCTTTCTTCAATTAACAGTGCTGTTGAACTTTGGTTTGTTTTTTTTTTTATGTCGCCTATATACGTCCCACTGAAGGGCACAGGCCTTCTTACAGAGACGGAGTATGGGCTTAATCACCATGCGTGCCCACCGCGGATTGGCAATTTCAAGAATTTTAGGCGTGGTGTGTGAACACCTCAGACACTCAGCTTTCCTCACGATGTTTTCTTTCACCGTTAGCGAGTGGTATTGCCACTATAACTTCACAAATGTACATAACTTAGAAAAAACAAAGCTATTGCTACATTCGAACCCACGACCTCCCGAATCTGAAGCCGGCGTTCTACCGCACCGCTACCACCGCAGTTTGCAATTTCGTTTGTATTACAAGCAAAATTTCTTAAACCAGTGTCAGGCCACTGTAAATAATTAATTGCTGCTGAAAATACTTATTATTGCTGACTAGACCTGGATGGAAGCCGGATGTATTAGCGAAGGGCAAGATAAAAAGTACCGGAAACCGCGGGCATGCATGCAACGATTAATTAATGCTGATAAAGCGAAAGAGGTTTATCGGGATCGTGGCAAGTGGCAAGCTCTGGTCTCTGCCTGCCCCTCTGGTATACATGCCTGAGTTTATGTAAAGTAAAGCCATTTGTTGCCAACCTCCAACAGGAGACGGCACATAAGGAAGAGTGTTTGTAACATATTGTTGCGTATGGTATATAGCAACACTAAGATAAATAGGTTTTAATATGGCAACATTGTTGGCCCTTCCCTTCTCTTTCATGGACGGATTACACGCAAGTCACCGAATTATCTCTTTTATTTGAATATCCACGTTTTCTCTATTTTCTACGCCATCGAGCTATCAAAAGTCAGTCCACTGCTCACATATAAAACTTATTTAATTCGCCATCAACATGTTTCAGAGAAAAGATTGTGTACAACAATGCCACTTATACAAGTCCATAACTACCGATAAACTGCTGCGCAAGTTTGGAAAATCTGTCAACCGATTTGTTATTTTCTTTCTTTAATAAAATCTTTAAATAAATGCAAAAATTTCACGATTCCCTCTCAACTCTCTGTGCTTGAGTCGCAATTCATTTGTTCCCCTCATCTTTTCCGTACAGTTGGCAGAATTGTTACTTGTAACGTCGATGCGTTCCAGTCCATTACGCGGCGCGAACACTGTCTTTGTCGCCACTTATTCCGCATTGCGCGGAGTTAATGCCCTGGCCCGGGTGGGCACTATCTAAAGCAGGGTTTCTCGAGGGGGGGTACGTAAACCCCTAGGGGTTCATTCGACGGTTCGCGACAAAATTTACTATCTACATCTAGGGTATTTTCATACGGACTTTTTTTAAAAAATTCTTACAAATCTTCGGAACTATATTTATACTGCATTAATTTTGGGTGGTTTAAAAGACAGCAAAATGAACGTGCCTGACAATAGCTATCGAATACGCTAGTTTGTTTTTTAAAAGCACGCACTTTTCAAAAATATCTCGACACAAACTCGAATCTATTAGAACCATTAGTAGCCATGCAGAGCGGTGCGTGCCGCGGGTCCGCGGGTCATTGTTCTGGGCCTAGATGACAACTGCGAAAAGACAACTGCATGAACATGGCGGTTTTCATTTCATGGCTGCTTTAAGTCTACGCGGGCAAACCCATCAAACCTTCTAGGCGTCAAAGGTACGAAAAAACACATCACGTGACCCGACAGTGTACCTGTCATTATACTACAATGCACTAACAGAATCGAGGCCCTGTTAGATAGAGAGGCGGTACTAATTATTCGCGCATTTTCTCAGCTCGAAACAAGATTTCTCAACAATTTTTGTACTATTTAAATTTACATCTATACTTAAAAGTAATAGCCTAAATAGATGCTATTTTTAGGGTTCCGTACCGCAATAGGAAAAACGGAACCCTATAGGATCACTTTTTCAAATCTATTCTAAAACTACATTTGGCAAAGTATTGCCAACTGTAGTTTAAAATAAACACTGAGCAAATCAGTAGATTTGGGGTATGTGGACCCAAGAGTTTGACAAACCCTGATCTAAAGTAAAAGCTGATATACAAGCCGCAGCTACCACTGTCCCCTGACCGGATAAGAATAATAATGTAGCCTATATATTCCCACTGTGTAGGGCACAGGCCTCCTCTATCATAGAGAGAACTTCACTTGTTAAATCGAGGAAAATATCGTAACGTCACATCAGTGGACACCGCGTATCGGAACCTAGTGCCTTTAACACGTAGCTTCGGTTTCCAGCACACACTTGGCTTGGGCCCCCGCCCCGCTATTTATTGCCTGGCACGCCGGCCGCCATAAACGCGCGCTGTGAAACGTGCCATTTCCCTAAATTATTTTAATGACGTATGTTCCCTCAGTTAGTGGATTGTAATTCGGCGGCGGAGGCGGGAATCGGCGGGATCCCGCCGGACGTGTTGGTGCCAAAATTGCTTTCCCAGACGCTCCGGAACGCAATCGCTTCGTTTGAATGAGTGTGTGATGTGATGTGATGATCATCATCAGCCACTTGACGCCCACTGCAGGATATAGGTCTCCATCATAGGTTTCCTAACCACGAAGGGTTTTGCCATAATCGCCACGCTTGGCAGACGGGTTGGCGATCGCAGTATGCTGTTGTAATCTCAGGAAGACGCTGCTACCCGTCTCCTGGTAATTGATTTCCTTAGTCGCCTTCTACGACATCCACGGAAGGAAACGGAGCGACGCCATTCTTAATCCGACGCCACACGGTATCTTAATCCGACGCCACACGGTGTGATGATATAGTAGAGCATATCAGGCTTCTAGCGTACCCTCAAGGTGGCATCACGGTGACTATGCTCTCCGTTGAAATAGGCACATTTCTTCTCTACCCAAGTCCATAATTCATTCAGCTCGCCTATCTCCATCTAATTTGAAAAAAAAAGAAAGCAGACATTTATTTGTCACAGAAATGAACAAGTAAACAAACAAAAGAAAAATGATGCTTACAACCGAAAACCATAACCATAGGAAGTTCTGCAAGTATCGAGCTTGAATCACGATTACACCATTAAATTTTTTACAACTTAAACTTTCGTAAGCACTGCACATTTAATATATTAGTGAAACCTTTAAATCAATATATAAACTATTAAACGTGTTCTGGGTCTAAACTAGCCTCTACGAGTAGAACTAATGTGTTCTAAGGAGATTTGAACATAATATTGTAGTAGTATACTTTATTGCTTATCTGCCGTAAATGGAGGAGGAAAGGGGTGGACCAAAATAAAAAATAACCTTACCGAGTTCAGGGCCGGCGACGGCGCGCGGCGTTGGTGACAATGGGAGGTTGACTCACGGTTTCCATTAAATTATTTACTTGTTTTTAATTGTCCCTAAGAACGGCAGTTCTATTATTATATGTTAGATATTTAAGACGTAATAAAAATATGTTGCTTCTGTACACGGTCAGTTGAAAAAGAAAAAAGGATGAGAATATGACATGAGTGAGGCGAATCGCCATAGACAAGGATGCTTTTTTTAATAATAAGGAAAAGTTAAAAGAGGATAGACAAGACATGCAACCTCTAGCGTTAACAGTGACATTGTGGTTGATCGATTCTCATTTTGTTTGCGCGTAATAAAAGCTTGAGTTTATGATAGCGGAGACCGCATAGTTATAAAACTTAGTTCAGATCAGACATTGTAGTGGCGGTGACCCCGTAGTGGCTCTTATCTCGAGCGGTATAAGTGTGAATTTCGAACAAGGAGGTGCCTCTGGATGTCGAACGAGCCTCCGTTGTATGGAAGTATTTCTCGAAGCGCAGCCAGTAAAGATGTTCGAATGAGTCCCTTCGGCGTCTTAATCGAAGTCGGTGCGCTCATTACAGGCCCCGCTTCTTTGTGCCGGGACCGTCAATTGATTTACGCCCCATTGTTTCGTATTCGTATTCTCGTGTTCGCGAATACTGCGTTTAGATCACACCCATGCGACTGGAGTGACCTGAGAAGTGTGACTAAGTGCGGCCGGAATTAGCCGTCTTGCCTTCGTGCTGTGCGGAAAAACATTCAAACGAGGCTACGTGTCACGATCCATCATCAGGGCATAGGGCTTTTATAAAAGATCTCCACTGGAGCGGCTTCGATGTCTTTCTTACGTTTCTTATTTAATTGAACTTTTATAAAAGTATTATATTATCCTAATGGTGAATTAAACAAATGAAGACCAGACTTCTCCGTGGATTCTTCAGTACCATAAACTGGTCTACTGTACCTACTGTGCGAAACTGCGAAGTTATGTTATTTTGTGAAACAAGGACAATGCTAGTGACTGAATGTAAATGCGCTTCCGACTCTGTATTAAAATTCAAATGCGAATCGTGTGAGCACTTTTTCCTCTTTATATTTATAATATTACAGTGCGGCAGCAGCTGGCTAGGGGAGGACCCCTGTTTGCAGACGATCGATGCTCTTAAGGTACTCTACATCAGCTCCTAAAGCAATCAAAATAAGTGCCAGTATTGAATAAGAAATAATACGAAGCTAGTCCATTGTTGCCGTTTTGATTTGACGGTTCTTAAGTTCACTGAATGAGGTTGCTCGTAATGAGTATTGCTTTGTCTAGTAACAGGGTGTACTTACTTGAACCTGCGACCTCACCATACAGTGCTTTTCTTTAGCTCCTTCGGTTGAGCCATCACGGCCTTGTTGTGTCTATTTGGACGAAAGCTCTGTATAGGGTCATTTTTAAAATTCGTTATTCCTAAACACTATTAATATTTATGTTTTTCTCAACAGATTTTGTTCTACGAGTTTTTTCACTGACTTATATTGTGCGAAATCAATGAAAAAACAATATCCATATACGCGCTCAGCGCTCTACCAATACAACCACCCGTAGAACCATTGTCTTCCACACATAGGTGTTAATAGGTGTTAATGGAGATTCGTATGTTTTAAATGGCTTAAAGCATTATCTCTCTAGCAGAATAACCGTGAAACTACTTGAAATATTTCCTTTTTGGGGTCGTACCCAAAGGGTAAGGCGCCCCATTACTAAGACTCCGCTGTCCGTCCGTCCGTCTGTCACCAGGCTGTATCTCATGAACCGTGATAGTTAGACAGTTGAAATTTTCTCAGATGATGTATTTCTTTTGCCGCTATGACAACAAATACTAAAAACAAAATAAAATAAATATTTAAGTGGGCTCCCATACAACAAAGATGACTTTTTGCCGTTTTTTTGCTCGATGTTAATAACGGCAATAAGTAGACGCTTGAAATATTAAAATGCTGTATAGATATTGGTACGTAACCCTTCGTGCGCGAGTCCGACTCGCACTTGGCCGGTTTTTGTATGTAATAACTATTATTTTTAGGCTTACTCTGTAACCTGCTTCGAAGGTAAAACGCAAATAAATTTCTAAACAATTATTCCTAACAAAAAAAACGCGGGACTGAAAATAATTTTAAGTTAAAAAAAAGTGAATATCGACTCGAATACAATAAAAGTAAATAATAAAGACTTATTGAATCAACAAATCGGCTGTCCCAAAAATAAACACAGTAAGGGACATTTTTTTTTTAAAACCGAGATATTTCCACTGTTGTTTACTGGAACCAACTAGTAATAAATGGGGTATTTTTCAGTTTTGAAAAAAAATGTCCCTTACTGTGTTTATTTTTGGGACAGCCGAAATAGCGTGGTCAAAACGATCATCTTCCGCCCCCGCGCCACTTTCAATCCACCAAAGGGTCCTGAAAATCGAGTATACGCATTGTTTATTAAGCCGGTATCTTTACCTATAACTACTGTCAGACATAACATACCAATAACTAGAAGAGTAAAAGCGGGAAATTGTATAAACGGTGCCTTGCACTCTTTAATGAGTGGCCAAAATATAATATGTATCTCCAAAAGAGCAAGATTGGCTATCCATAATGGAGTGCTGGTCCCAACACTTATGTATGGTAGCGAGACTTGGGTATGGCAAAAGAAGCAAGAAAGTAGGATTAATGCAGTGGAAATGAGGTCCTTGAGAAGTATGTGTGCAAGGGTAGTACGACGGCATGAGTCACGCGTTTTGTGGCGCTAAAATGTCAAAATTTTACAGTTAATGTACTGGAAAGTCGCGACTTTTGACGTTTAAAACGCGCGACTAGCGTCGTCGAACTACCCAACCTGGTGATACTTTGAATGACAGGATACGCAATAGTTTGATTAGAGAACATTGTGTACTGAAAGAGGATCTAGTGACTAGAATTGAGAAAGGAATGTTGCGTTGGTTTGGACATGTGGAGAGGATGAAGGAAGGAAGATTGACGAAACAAATATATCGAGCGGATGTGCGTAGAAGGGCCGGCAAGGGACGTCCCAGGCGGACATACTTCGACCAAATAGGGGATGTATTAGCAAAGGGCAAGATAAAAAGTACCCGAAACCGGCGTGCGAGCATACAACAACTAATGAACGTCGAGGAAGTGATCTGTCAGGATCGTGGCAAGTGGCAGTCCCTTGTCTACCTCTCTGGGATACAGGCCTGAGCCTGAGTAACTAGCTGTCAAGTCATTTAAGAAATTTGAACTATAACTGTCAGTTAAGCTTTCTGTAACAGCAAATATTGTAAATCAGACGTCTACGCTGGGCCTCGCAGTGGGCGTAAGACTCGCACGAACAATTTGTCATCCGTCTAACAATAAAGCGTTTAAACTCGTATTTATAGCCTCATGTCGCGTGGGACTTGGCTAATCGATTAAGCATGAGCTTATAATATCGGTTTGGCATCTCTTCAATATGACTTCATCGCTTATTAGTAGGCCCGTTGAGTACTTGTCAAGTGAAGTGGTATTTTTAGCTCTATATAACTTTGTGCCGCCTGACTCCTACTGGAGTGCCACTGCAATTCACTGCATTTACGTCTACGGCTCTATAAAAAACCGATGTGTATTCTTAGAATTTGTGTATACGTATAGTACTATTGTATTACTGTGTATGTTTATGTATTTTGTGTTTACGTATATATTGGTACGTCCAATTTTATTATGTTGTCTATGCAATGACTTTCATGGCGCTGTACTACCAATTTAATTATATTGTCTCTATTTTTGCAATGACTTTCATGGCGCTGCCCGTACTACTATTCATATAACCCAAGGTTAGCAAGAAGAAAATACTCATTAGTATTAAGCTCGCCATTGTACAAATACGTTTCATCATCAACCCATTATGTCCCCACCGAGGGGCACGGGTCTCTTCTCTGAGGAAGGTATAGGCCATACTCCACCACGGGGGCCAAGTCCGGATTGGTGGAGGCTTGTAGACTAGTGGCTCGTCTACTGTCAGAAGTTGTCAAGCCGCCCTAAGGCCTCTGACTTGGCTTAACGACTGCCATCTATCGACGGCAGCCGGCACCAACAGCTTAACGTGCCTTGCGAAGCACGGAACCGCTCGGAAAAATGCCACTAGCGTTAGGCATAGACGGCGACCCATCCATGCACTGAACGCGCCCTGTGTAGCTTAACCTTCGTGATCGTTTACTGTGCAACAAATATTTTTGCTTTCATGCCTAAGTAATGAAGTTAATTCTAGCATATTGGACGCGCTGGCTGCTGTTGTCAATACCAGTTGCGTAACCGTGAAATATACGGCAGCTATCTGAGTAACAGCTGATAAAGACTCCAGCTCGAAAGCAAACGGCACCGCCGCGTCCGGCCGATATGAAAACTGAAAAGCTATATCAGAACTTTAATTTGAAAACTTGGTCACAACGACATTCCGCATTCAGCGGAGTGCCTGGCACTTTCCATGATTTGCAATGCGATTACTGCGTGTCAGAGGGAGACGGCTTGCTATCGCTCTCCCGCTCCGACCACGGGCGCTGAATGTAAATGGCTTCATTTTGATTAAGCCTCGAGTTGTGAGCTCCTTTTGCGTCCCGTACAATCCGCCCTAAACGATTTCGTGTGACGAGAGTGTAACGAAGCCGGCTTGTCTCAAATCTTGTGCCTTTATCATAATTTCATCGTACTCTATGAATACCATGAGGGTACAATACAATGATGCTTTTACTCATGAAAGAAGCAAGATTCTGTAGCGCGTCGAGCATGTTCGCGGAGGCAACGGTTCCTGACTTCTTTGCTATCTTACGATCAGACCAAGAATGCAATCCCACAAGCCGTTTATGACGATCTCACAAGTCCTATATACAGACACTGGATCTCTGTGCAGATGAGCGCGAACCGCAAGTCATTCGCTGACACGGTTATTTTTGATATCTACTCATAATTTGTTATTTAGTTTTTATTTAGACATCTGTTTTTCAGTAAATTAAAAAAAAAGAAGTTAAATGCGATTTAAGCCACATTTAAGAAAGTGATCCAAGTCGGCCTAAAAATGTTACATTGTGCAAGCGAGACAGCATACCAGACGTAACTGCAGCCTTAAATCTTTTTAAAGACTTTCCAAAGACGTGCATTCGAAACCCGGCGCATGTACTTGTTTCTCTAATGACTTTGTTTCTAAGTTAGGTACATTTGTGAATTTTTAGTAACAATACTATGCTTGCTACGTACAATGGCCCAACTGTGAGGCTAAGTGAGGAAATCTCAGGTGTAACTAAGATGTTCCAAATTAAATGTAACACAAAGAGGATGCCACTCTACCACACACCTATTATACAGGGAGCTTCTATATATGCTGATTTCTAGTTGTTTAAAAGCAGCGGTTATGCAATTAGTAATTAAAAATGGCATCTATTTAGACTATAACCAAAGTATAGACGAAAATAAAAAAGAAATAGTTGAGAAATCTTGTTTCGAGTTGAGACACTATTTACACTAAAAATACTATTTCAACTCTAGGACTAACATTTAGAAGAATAATATTTACATATTATATATATTTGCATATATATATTTATTTAATTAAAGCAACTGTGGCCCAAAGTGTTGGTAACAAAGGTTCTTATAGCCGGTCTTATATGAATGTTTCATTCGAATGTTCCAAAGTCGATCAGCTGTTTCCAAATGCGCCTAAAAATATTACGGGGCGAATGTACTGCCAGTTATGTCCTCGTGTCCTATGGTCAATTTCGTTAGTCAACAGGCGGGATGCGGGACTGAAAGACTGTGACTAGACGCTGTATAAAACATCTACATTAGCGGCGAAGGGCCTAATATAATTCTCCGTGGGCTTTAATCAACACCTCCCTTGAGTCATTAACTGAAGCCATATTTGGCTCCAAATTAATTACGATGTTTTGTGCCGTGTTAAATTTATTCTCTTTCATTGTGAGCCGCGTTTCCAGTGGCAGCTGAGATTAATTGCCTTCAAGTAGGGCTCGGCTCTATTATGTAAGGTGGAACGGCCATTTTCGGCTATTTATCATCGAGCTCGCTCCATTATTTCACGGTGCTATCGTTTTCAGCGACAGCGCTAGTGCTCAAAAATGGACTTTGCCATAATTTTCAAATTTCACCACGTATTCATTTTGCAACTTGGGAATTAAAAAGAATATAATTTCCTTTTTCAAACAGTACAGTTGATAGCACATCATCCTTTTCGTTTTACTTTTAAAGTCTCCCATAGAATGATGTGATGTGCATTTATAAAATATTTTGGACCTCCCAGTCCAAATGCCTGGAAACCTGAGATACAGATCACTGATCTTGTTCAGGCTCCAGTCTTTCCGCCATTTTTACCATACGCAACTACCATATGTACTTACAAAAACTATGCTTGATTTGTGGGTTAACATATTTGTATTTGGGCTGTCAACTGTAAACAAGAATTTCCTAACCTACATTTGGATCTAATATCCCTTCAATCGTTCGCTCTCTGCTAGACAGAACTTATCCACGTTTACCAGAGTTTCTCAAAGCGGGTTACGCGAACTCCTCGGGATTTTCAGTTAGGGTTAAAATCAGGGCCAAGCGAACCCCTGACATCCAACAAATGTAAATGGTTTACTTTGAGAATTTTTTTATTACTTCTTGATTTCGTATTTTTACGTAGGTTAGCTGGAAGACAAGCTCGACTTTGTACAATATTGTTTTTTAGTGCAATAAATAATTTTTCAATTCAATTCAATTGCTTTCTCTATTGAATGCTCAAAATCCTCTCTCTGGTCCCCAGGAAACGGCGGAGGTGTGCGTGGGCACGTCGGTGGGCACGATCACGGAGCCCGACTGCCTGGGGCCCTGCGAGCCGGGCACGTCGGTCACGCTGGAGGGCATCGTGTGGCACGAGACGGAAGGTGGTGAGTTGTTACTAGCACGCGCACCGCACACGCGCAGGCTGTATTCTCTAACCCGTCAAACGCGTAAGAACTACAAGATATATGCGTAAGAGACGCATAAGGACTACAAGATTTTACGCGGATATATCGCCACTCTAAGCATCGAAATTCGGACAAATTTTATGGGATTTTGATACACCCTGCCACCCGTTTGATACCCCTTGTTCTACCCAAAAAGAAAATTGCGAAAGTTGGAGAATACAGCCTCAGTTATTTTTTATTTCTTTCCGTGACTCCGACCTCATCAATTCCGTTTACAGCACGCTTGATGCACGCCTAGTAATTGTGTGTTTTAGTGAACGCTTGGCGATCGTCCCATGTCATCCATTAATTACATCCACGATTGTGTTATTTCTAGAGACTATATGAACGTTTTAGTGATACATACCTTTTGTCGTGGTGTGTACGAATTACGCGAGAAGTATTTGTGGAAAATGTTACAAGTATAAGTCCAGGAATTTACCCGCCGTTAAGGTGTATTCGGTTCCAAATAATTCGCGGATTAATTTGTGATGGGAACGGCAAAGATATAAAATACGTTGGCAGTCTCATCTGTTTTCCCTTATGCTTCGGTTACACACAGCTACTAATCGCTGCGAGTGCCTACTCGCCGCGAGTATACGCTATGTGTGACAGGCTATTCGCTGCGAGTAGAATCACTCGCCGCGACTTGAAGTGCCGCAACTAGAATTGAGCATGTTAAATTTTACTCGCTGCGAGTGAATACGCACTGACAGTCAAATTCTCGTATAGAACTCGCTGTGTGTGACAAGCAGGCAGCTAATTGTCGCTGAGGCTATTCGCGTCAAGTGCACTCGCAGCGATTAGTCGCTGTGTGTGACCGAGGCTTTAGACATAACCTGCTAGGGGAGCATATGGTCAAAATAAAAGTTTTATCCCACTATCGGGTAATTATGCGGTGAAATATCGGTAATACTTTTATCACATTTAAAACTTTTATCGTGACGTTGTGCGCCCCTAGCTGGTTGGTTATGTTGGAAACAAGAGTTAACTGGCATTTAATAGCCAAGCACGTTACGTCTTATACCCCGTCTTTGTTCATCATCGGGCTGGCCAAAATTAAAGTGCTAAACGGGTCTTTATTTAAAAAATCTACCTTTTTCATTCGACCTAAAAAACATATAATGGTGATCTTTTTATAATGGTGATAATATTTTTTATACCAATTCTGAACGTTGATTTTGGGTAAGTATCTTTCGCACATCTCGTACCGCGACACCAGAGCTTTCTTCTCGACAGCGGACCTACATTGTTTTGTAGCGATCATCTCGTACATTTTACAATATAACGTTGGTATTCGAACAAACGAGTTTTTTGCCTTTGACACTTAAATGTAATTTACACGCGCGCAATTATAAACACTTTATTGAAACCTCTGATCGCTGTTCAATTCACATTTAAATGCTAATTGAAAATATACTGTTAATTCAACAGAAGGTTTACGAGCGGGGCCATAGCGGAGGCAATAATATTATAATTTAAGCTGACATTTCCCTCCTTGAGACATCTAGTGGAGTGCCAGTGACTAAGTAAAGGTCAGAGGAACAGAACCACGTACCTATGAAGAGCAGAGGGAGGGAGGTCCAAAGGACTATAATTTACAGAACTGCAGGTCCGGGTTTTGAAAGTGAAGCAACAAAATTATAGGCAAATTGGCATGCTTAGCGAAGCCGGTTGTCAGTGTTGCTTTCCGGAAGTCACCCACTACAATCCGCTAACAGACACATTAGTCTTTATTTGTACTGTGCTTATAGCGTGAATTGTGTGCGTATCTCTTTTGGGCGAAATCTTTTTCGACACATTGACATTGCCTAATATGTCTATGACGTCATCTTAACAACTTCTTCCAGGTTTTTCGGATTGAATGAGAATGTAAACGTGCGCCATTACAAAACTATCCATGTCAATAATAACATTGTTTGTGGACGTCATTAGAACTTTCCCGTGCCGGCTTAAGTTCGTCCCTAATTAGTGGGAAATGAAGAAAGGCGACACCTCATTGTAAGGGCCGACACGCACGCAAGGGAAATCAGTCCCAAAGGACGACCTCGTGCCAACCTAAAGTAGCTCTTATAGACAGAGAACGAAGGGCTTTCACCGTCACCGGGTACCACTGACTTTTGCTTGTAAATTACATCCGTTGCCGACCTCATGCCAGGATTAAGACGCGCGCCCCTCGCTACTTTTGAAAAGATTAAAAAGTAAATACTTAGCTGGGTTTAAGTATTATTATACGATAGGGTAGGTATATTACCTATTACTCACGGCTGCTGTTACGTCTCATATAATAAATAATAATAATAACTTCCACACAATACAATCACTTGACTTGGTCCCAAACTAGGATACCCTGTGCTATGGTAACCAGGCAAGGACGTCACAAACATGAAAATACACCCAGACTGAGGCCATTTGTACAAATGTACGGCGGCCCCCAGTGGGAATCGAACCCATGACCTCTGTTTTGGTAGCTAAGCGCCTTAACGGCTGGACCAACGAGGCAGTCTTGTACAAATATTTGTATACTTTTGATAAATGTGGTCTGAGGCTTTGCTAGATACAAAATTACGAATATTTAAGGTATATTTTTGTTTATCAATTCTTAGTTTATGATATAGAAAAGTTAATACTAAAATTCGCGGTCCACGCAGAAACATTCCAAGCCACATTACGTAACTTGCGAGAAAAACGCTTTTTAATGTATTAGTTTGTTTTGTTTCATGTTTTTGTTTTATATTTGTAACTACTAAAACATTAAATACGTCCGGAAAATAACAAGAAAATAAAAACAATCTAATATTTACATAAAAAAAAGTTTTGCTCGCAAGTTACGTATTGTGGGTTGGAATATTTCTACGCAACACGGTCCAATATATTAGTTACAAATTTTCTTAGTACGTTGTATATCTTAGTTATCTAGCAAAATCTCAACCCATCAAAAATATGCAATTTAATTTAAACGACTAAAAAAAATTAATGTGGAGCCATACAGATGTCTGACGTAACAGTAGCCTTAAACACATCCGAGTATGTACTTACTTTTACTATTCCAAATCCTTAAAGTATTGGATATAGGACTTTTCCCCCCCAAATGTCATCCGTCACGGTCTTATAGGATACGTACGTGGTATAAAAACCGACTTCAAAATAAACGTGCAACTACAAATTATCCTTCTACAATACTTACATGTATACATACTTCTAATTTAAAGGTATTCTTTTAAAATTATTTCTAACTTTTTAGTGCTTTTATTTTTTATTTAATTTTTTTATTTTTCAATTTTTAGTGGGGGAGCGGGAGAAAAAATAAACAAGTCCCTTATAACCATAATTTACCATACTTAAATTGTTGCTTTAAAATTCTCAATTTCCATTTCCGAAAGTCTTCTAACATCACCAAATTATCTCGGGTCTACTTTTACGCGATTTTATGAAACACACGGATATAACTAATTAGGCCTTATTTACTGCTGTCCATTGAAGAGTTCCGTTCTCCATCTCTGAAAGTCTTCATCAGATCTTCACCAAATTACAATAGGACTAATGGGACGAATGGGACGTTATATCTATTCGAACAAAAAAAATGTCGAAATCGGTTAAGATTTGACGCAGTTATGTGAGAACACAGCAAAAAAAAAAATAAAAAAAACATACCTACGCGTCGAATTGATAACCCTCTCCTTTTTTGAAGTCGGTTAATAAAATTAAATAGAGATGGCCGAGGAGAATGTTCTCGCATGAAGAGACCTAGAGGCCTTTTAAATTGAAAAATGATCTCTTCATTCAATTAATTCCGCTCAGTTATTCTCTTCTTTTCATAAACTTTTCAAAAGAAAGATAACATCCTGCGGGCGTAAAACTGCGCGAAGATAGCTTTACAATTCGTACTCCGGTTCAACAATAAAAGAGCAGAGACCACTCGATTTTGAGCCTTAACTCGAAGTTTTTAAAGTCAACAGTTGGGATAAGCTTCTGCGTCCAATGGTCGCAGTTGCGCGTAACGCATTTAATTTCCGTAAGCCCGTCGCTATTAGCCCAAAATAAATAACCGCCGAGCAGAGTTGCCAGACGCTGGCCGGCCAAAGTCGCCAAAATTTGGATAAACAGTCAACAGCCCAAAAATCGCCTGACTGTTCAACCAAGTAGCCCAAAATCGCCTTAAAATAATAATGTCTTTTTAGTGGCGTTTATAGTTTTGTACGCAGCTCTATTCTAACATTCTCTCAATTACAATCGTCGCTTTATATATTCATCGAACCCTCGACAAATCCAAAAACAAAATAAATAGATAAATAAAGACACAATTACGAAAAAATATATGTAAATTGCTCTGATTACCCAAGTAGCCCAAAATTCGCTGAGATAACCTAAACTGCGATAAAGCCTCATCTGGCAACACTAGCGCCGACGAGAACAGGCAGGGGAGTGGGGAGGGGAGAAGGGGCGGCACCCCTCCCCCGTCACCCGGCGGATAAATTTGGAAAGTGGCAACATCAGCCGGCAGATGGTGATTTATTATCATGTTTTATAATAATTACTCGGAGCTTTGTGCTGCCCCTAATGGCGGGATGTGGACCGATGTGGGCCTCTCGCACCGCGTACATTGTGTCCCGTTTTTATTTTATTCTCCTCGCCCTTTAATGATGTGCGGGCGTCGAATCATTAGACGTAATCCCTCATTATGTTATCAAGCAACTCGTAATTATGAGGGGTATTCCTTTGTCCTTTTACGGTGCTGGTACTCACGTATTGCAGGTCGATATAACCTACCACCTCGGATCGGAATGATAATGACGAAACGAAAACATAAATTTGCAGAACGAGCCCCAGTTCTGAAGTACAAAGGAAGTGTAGAAATTATAATAACTGCAGGAATGTACAACTACTTCACTTGTTTTAAATTATAGGGGTTTCAGCTAAGGAGCCCAATAAGCCCAAAGGCTCGGAATTTGTAACTTGGCCAGATGTTACAGGATATACTTTTTTGCACACTAAAAGGCATACATAAAATTATAAAATAAATAAGTGTACAGGGCAAACTTATTTCAGCAGAAATCCCTCCTTATATTGTGCCTGCAATGAATTTGACTATGAAATAAAAAGTTTGCCAAGTTACACTCAGTGAGTCAGTCTCGAGTGACTTTAACAACCACGCAAATTGCAACATCGTTGGTCCAACAGATTTTGAGTTAAAGTAAACTAACGTAGCTGATGCGTCGCCCTTTTCACCTCAAACTTGGCTTAACCCGCTGCGGCGCGTTTAGATTACATGACCTCCAGAAGGTTTTGTTTGCATGTGGTCACGTGGAGCATGAGCGTGTGTGCGGATTTTATAGCCCACCTCCAGCAACAAGTATTTCCAATGAATGTTTGGGATGAAAACAAAAATAAACACCTACACGTGTAAAAATAAACCGAGCGGAGCGCCGAGCGGGTTCAAAGGAAAACTCCGGGAAAAGTTTGGTATTAAACGCTCGTCTGCCGAGCGCTCTACCTACGACGTAGACAGTTTTAGGAATGTTTGAATACGATAACTTAACTTTTTAACATAACGTTAACTCTCACCTGTACGAGAGATAAGCAGAGAAAAGAGTTAGCCACTTGCTGCGATCCAATCCAATCTAAATTCTTTTTTATAAATTGAATCGTGTCTATTTCTCCTTCGGCAAATCTCCGATATGAGGTTGCCTGGAAGAAATTGCTATTAGCAATAAGGCCGCCAATTGTATCTTTTCTTTTGTCATAATCGATACCTTAATTCGCAAACCGAATAACTCCACTTTTTGTCGAAAATGACTTTTTGGTACCGGAAGAAACTAGATTTTTTTCTCTACCGTTCGCAATTCAAATATTTCCTCGTTTTTGCGCCGTTTGAAAGTAAAACGCTATTAGAAAATCAAACAACTCCACTTGAAATGGAAGGTCTCAATTTTGACAAACAACTCCCTCGCATCGGCCATTTTGTATGGCGTTATCGACGGAAGCGCATGCGTCTGAGTGTTTTCGAAAGTTAAAACTGTTCATAAGTTATTTAGAGACTGTATATAGTGTTTAAACAGTTGACAATACAACGCGGTAAGTGTTTCGATAGTTTATTTTAACTGATAACTTTATTTTGGCAATGTTTAAAGACAAAAAATTTCTTGATAACACTGGGCTTGGAGTTGATAGTTTTGCTATTGTTTGTTTTGCATATTTGTTTGGAGTTGTTCGATACCTATGCCGTAACGGCTTTTGGGACTACTATGTTTAGTTCTGGTTATTTAATACTTTGTTTACCTCTCGTATTCAACGTTTTTTTTTCAAAAATACCTTCAACTAGCCTTGCCTACCAACCTACCTACGAGTACCAACCTACCTACCTACCCACCTGCCTACCTACCTACCTACCCACGAAACTACCTGAGTAAGGCCCCCAAAAATTGTAAGGTAACAGTCGTGAACATGTAACACGCTGTAACATTCGTGAACGAAGGTAACACATGTGAACTTTATAAAGCGGTGTACATATTAGGAAAAAAGGTCAGGCTAGAAATAACAAGTAATGCGTTAATATCAAAATAAAATATTTTCAGATCAAAATTCAAAACTATAACATTTAAAACAATATAACGAAATAATAATTAAGAAGTGCCATACAATATAATATTTAATATTTATAATATTTTTTCTATCTCGCCATTGTTTCCGTTGCTTTTCTTTTTCGTACTCCGTACATTCGCTGATTTTTTTTCTTTCTTTATTCCGTGCAGAATTTTTACGTTTAGCTTCTTGAAACTTTTCTGGGTTGTTAGCTCGCATTCGCTCCCGATAACGTTTTTGTTTTTCCACCGCCGTTAGTGCCATCTAAAAAAAAATAAGTAGATAAGTAAATGTGTCATTAAAAATAACATGTCATTTTGATGTAATTAGATTACACGCCACGTACTTGTACAAAAACTCATACCTAACTCAAGCTGTCTCAAAATTGGATTATTTCCCTAATAATTATAAAAACTGATTTAAGGCTATTCGGTGAGTGAAAAAGCTGCAATTATTTATCAGAAAAATAACGGTAGTACTTTTAATAATTTTCGATTTGAAAGTGTGTACTAATCTTTATAATCGGTCACGAATGTTACGTAACACATATAGTAACACACGGTATCATTCGGGAATCAATATACTCGTGGACATAACCTAAAAAATATCTAATCGTATATGTTTTGAAGTAGTAGAAAGCCCTATAGTTCAATTAGTAAAAGAAATAGCAAATCTACACATAAACTTTTAAATAATATAAAAAACTTGTATTCTTACCGTGGATATTTTCGATTAAATACATTTAAAACTTGCGAGACAAAAGTGCCGACCACCTTGGATATCACTTTCACAGAAAACGAAATGGCGATTTTTTTTTCTTAGGTTTGCTAACTTGGACGTGGTGTTGCCATAACAAAAATAATATTTTACGGACCAGGAAAACGGTTGTTTTAGTTGTTATTCATGGTAACTTACGGGAAGTATCATTCGGGAAACAAAAGTGACACATGTTTTCTAATTAGTTTATTATCGGTTTTTACATTATTTAATACAAATTAATTTATCGTAATATATAGGAAATTCATAGAATAATTTAGAAATACCACAATTTACCAGGTACCAAAAGAGTTGAACATTTTTAAATGACTCTTAAGTAGGAGAGGTGTTAGTGGGACACACGATTTTTGTATGGAGACTAATATAAACTCTTTTAAAAAATAATAATATGACTCGTTATAAGCAACGAATGTCATATCTAAAGTATTTATTTTAATAAACATGATATTGCAAACCACTATTGGTTACAATTTATCATAAATTAAAATGACATAAGAAATTGTGAGTACTCGAACGAGACGGACAGATATTTTTCCCCACATATACAATTTTTGGCGGCCTTATTCTATCTTCCTACCTACTTACCTACCTGCCTCTTGCCTACCTGCCTGTCTACCTACCTACTTACGTACCTACCTACCTACCTAGCTAGCTGCCTAACTATCTACCTAGCTGCCTACTTGCCTGTATTTAAGTGGGGGCTATCTTCTTGTGGTCTAATTTACTTAACGCTTTGTTTGGTGTTGTTTGCTTTATGTTTTTTTTTCTTTAATGGTGCAGGAAAATGTCTAGAGCACGAGCTAAAAGAATATTGCTGTCTGTGCAATCACCAAATCCTCAACCTGAAAGAACTAATGACGACATTACTAACCCAGACAGTTTATTGTTTCAATCTAACCAGTTCCCAAATTACTATGAAGATACATTGCTTCTAACTTTGATGGTTCACTCACATCTCATACTGACTCTTTGCTGCTTTCAAATGACCAAATGCACGTTGAAATAACATCTTCTGAAGCACAATCTTATGTCATTGTACCAACAAATCATCCTGAATTAGAAAGCAGCCCCAGTTTATTTTCGAATGACCAAACGCACTTTGAAATAACATCTGAGCATGAATTAGGAAACAGTCCTAGTTTATTGGACCGTCCAGAACCTCAACTGACGAATATTTTACAAAATATAGATGGTGGGTCCCAAATCAGCCTCCTAGTACTTACTTTCAAATGATGAAAGGAACACAACAAATAATATAACATTTGAATACATTGACCAATACGTACATGAAACCTGTGACGTGATTCCTTCACAAAATGATGAGATCATTACTAAAGACCCAGTGGTTGATACTGAACCAACAATATAATCTTCGTTGAATAAAGCGATAAAATTAGTAGATTACAGCGATAGTTCAGATTCGGAGCAAAGTGAACCCGTGAGGAGAAGGAAAAAGCGATGTCAAGTTAAAAAAAGTGAATGGAATGTTGAGAGAAATAGACTGAACAGAGAAAGGGGAAATGAATACTACGGAAAAAGAAAACTGACAGGTAAATGGATTAGAGAGGTTCCTAAGCTAAAGAAAGCAATGAAACCACGATGCAAATGTACGGAACATACAAATGTAGTACGGAAATGTCACATGATAACAGAAGAGGACAGAAAATCTTTGTTTGATCGATTTTGGGCGATGAATTGGGGAGAAAAGAAAGTGTATATTAAATGCTTCATAAAAGTAATCCCCATTAAAAGACAACGTGACAGAAAGGATCGAAGTACTTCGCAAAGAAAGAATACTCTGGTTTATTATTTGAAGAAGAACGATGACATGATAAAAGGGTGATCCAAAGGTAAAGTTACGAATTTATATTATGTCTTGTGTCTGTACAATTTATTTCTACATAAAATCGGTACCTACCACATTTTTTGAAGGTTAATTTATAGTAAGTTTAGTTTGTGTAGTAAGTGTTTCTTTTACAGGTCACTGATATAAAAGCTCTTTTAAATATTTTACAAGTTGAGGTTTGGAGACGAGTGGAAACTACTGAACCAAAGGAAAACCCTTGTTGAACCTACCCCCATGGAAAATTTAAAAAATCTTCACGATGAGCGGCGCAAAATAACAAAAAAAAGTATTCTGATCTACAGCAATTAAAATCATCTATGCCCCTTGATTATCAGGGTTACTACGATGCCCTGCCTCACGAAAATTAATAATTAAACTAGCTAAGTTGAATTTTAGTGTTACTGTCTTTGTAAATACTTTTTGAATAAAACCAAATAACTCCAACTGTTTCATTTTTTGTCAACTCCAAAAATCGCCTTTAAATCTTTACGCTTAGGATTTATATTATTTTTAATGGACTTTTAAGTTCAGTAAATTAATAATTTCCAACTAGATTTTTGTTTTTCCTTTTTATCTTTTAGTTATTTTTTTATGAAGTTTCTAGTCTCTCCTGTAAAGTTTACTGAAACGGAGTTATTCGTTTTGCGAATCAAGGTATCGCATTGCTGTTTCGGTAACATTTTTTCCGGTATACAATAAAGAATATTCTTATCTTATCTTGAATTCATTTATTGCCACAAACAAACAAGTATAACATAACAATAATGGTAATATGAGAAGTGTGCGTGTCACAGTGGTAATTCAGCGTTTGCTGTTTCTGTTCGAAAGAGCGCTGGTTTCCAAATAGCACGTTCACACCAAATGAAAAACCGTAACATGCAGGTAAAGCTTGCAGCTAATAAAAATCAGTAAATTCTGTAAAACTAACCAAACCTTCAAGAGCCTCTCTCTCTCTTTACCATACTAGGATCATCCTAGTATGGTAAGGAGACAGGAGAGGCTCATTAGGTTACGGATGCCTTCCTAGTAGGATTGGAAAGCAGTGCGTGGACCACGGTCGGTTAGAGAAAGTTAACTATAGATAGATAGGATATTCTGTATTGTACACAGAAATAAAAAAAAACAGATTCCAGATACACAGATTCAATATTCCAGACAAAAGTTGATTGCACGATCAATATACCTCCCTCAATGGAATTCTCAATCAAACCTTTGTTTCACTGTACGTTTCTTTTTTTCTTAATGCCTTTTGATCGTCTGAGAAATTGACAATAGAACCTGGGGTCTGTTTCATAGAACTACAACTCATGGTTTATGTACATTACAAAGTTGATTAACCCACAGATTTTCAAAAAGAATCTGCTACGCAATGTAGCTCGAATTGTCATATAATAAACTACGAATTGTAGTTTTATGAAACTCTGCCCTGGCGGGCGCTACTACGTAACATCTCCACTGTATGGACAAGATCTAATTTAACCTACTCCGAACTGTCAAATGCATTTCAAATGTATTTTGTCACTTCGGAAGCGTCAAAATGGATTATCCAATACAGTGGGCAGTTACGGAATAGGAGGGCTGGAAGGTTGACATGGAATACATTTCACTCACGAGTTTACAAGCCTTGTTCGCAGGGAATTAGTTATTCCGGCTGCAATGTCCCGAAACATAAGATTAGGACCGTAATTACTTTCGTGGCTAGAATAGCGTTCTAATTTAAGGCTTGGTTCTCCAAGCGCAGGACTTATTGCGCTGTGCGAGCGAAAAGTCGGAGGAAAAGGAGGCATTGTTGAAATTACAGAAATACAAATCCTATTAAAAGAATTTTGATGACCGTCGCCGGCAACACTAAGTCACAGACTCAGCACAGAACATATCTCTGTTCTGTGCATTCAGTGATAGCATTTTGATATTTTTATTATCCAAAACAATACAGCTCAAATAAAACCATATCTAGTGATAATTTAGACTCATGTTCGCGTTGTTTTTTGTGCGAGGGCCCAAGATAGGACATTGAAAACAATTTTTTTTTTTCAGATTAAGAGTAAAACGTAGGTATTTCAAAACACCTGATTTCCGGGTATTGTCGGAGAACCCAGCCTTAAAGTTTCTTCTTTGAAATTATTACTCCTTAGAAATTTCCAGTAACTTAAATCCGTATTTGGTATAATCCCGACAAATAACTTGAACAAATGACTTTAAATTCGCGAAGACGTATTTCGGGTGTCATTGGCGGGGTGTGCGTATGACTTAGAATTCTTCGGACCTTGGTTCAGTATAATTAACAAATATGTCGTTAAAAAAATGCCAACTGCGCGGATTTTGTTCAAGTTGTCTGCGCGAATTTTGTTCCAGGTATAAATAATTCCCAATTCCTTTCTCTGTCAAATGGGAGAATCAAATTCTTGAAACAACAAATAAAACTTCCGAGACAAGAAAGGGCTCATTGAGAGACGTCAAAGCACTTAAATCTCTTTACCCGTTTGTAGTTAACGCGCGAAGTTTACTCAGTTACTTCTTTGGCACATAACGAATGAAGCCCTTTCACGGGGCCAATTGTTTGCTCTCCCTATTAAATATTAAGTGCCGGCTTTTGTGGTGTTGGACAAAATACGAACGCATTCAAATTAAGCTGGGATTGACCCTGTATTCAGTAGAACTAAAATTAAATGGCTCGCTAGGTTAATTTCAAAAGGCGATTTAGAATATCCCTAGGAGTTGAAAATCCACGCAACAAATGTAATTCCTGGCTGTACAGTTGACAACGTATCAACCTTTACATCCGTGCAGTCTATTTGGTTACATAAAGGGCAACTTTGCAACCGAAATGTAAGGTTGGTAAAGGTTAAACAATTGGTTAGTAAAGGTTGACGTGCTGTCGACTATTATTACCCAATATTGCTCGGTAAGAAAACATTTTTATTTGAAATCGCCTGGCTAGAGGTTGAAGGTATTCGATAGACCTGCGCACCAAATCCAGACCGATTTCAATCGTCTGTCAAATTCCATACTATTTACTATTGCAAGCGTCAGGGTTTAGACATCATTTGGTGCACATAGTTAAGCCCCTGAACAGTAGTAATAGTAGATTGTATCACAAGGGAGCAAAATAATATTTTTACGGCGAGGACGCTTTTTTGAAACCAGAGCGAAGTGAGGGATTCTAGACTAGAATCCCGACCGTAGCGAGGGATTCTTTAGCAGAATCCTGAACGTAGCGAGGGATTCAAAGTACGACGCCCGAGCCAAAAAATATTTTTTGTGCCCGAGTGGTACACTCTACTTTTAATCACCCAGTATGAGAAAATAAAAGGCGCATCTTGCATTTTCAATTCAATAAAATTACCATAGGCTTTCATATATTTCTCCCGGGATTTTGCAGGTAATAGATTATCCATCACATTTCTTGCGTCGGTTCTAATACTAGGAGTTAATTCTATACTTTCACTGTCACTTGAAGAACTCATTTTTCAAAACAAAACCATTATGAATTTCTAACAATCCGTGAAATTGACGAAAACGTTAATTTGATTTCTTTTTTCAGGGTTCCGTACCCAATTATTACATTTTAGTAATTCATGTACTCTTCCACGCCCAATACACGCCCTCACCTTAAACTTACTCATAATAAAGTTCTTAGTGAGATATGTTTTTGGATGCATGCCTAGTACATATTTTTATCATCTAAGTTTAGAATAAGTGGGATGTTTCTGTAATATCTCCGTATTAAATAAATAAATAAAAATAAATAAAGGGTAAAAACGGGACCCTATTACTAAGACTTCGCTGTCTGTCTGTCCGTCCGTCCGTCCGTCCGTCCGTCCGTCCGGCCGTCCGGCCGTCCGTCTTTCTGTCTGTCTGTCACCAGGCTGTATCTCAAGAACCGTGATAGCTAGAGAGTTGAAATTTTCACAAATACAAAAAACAAAATAAAATAATTATTTAAGGGGGCTCCCATACAACAAACGTGATATTTTTCTGTTTTTTTAATCTTTGTGTCTAATGTTGTATAGATAATGGTACGGAACCCTTCGTGCGCGAGTCCGACTTGCACTTGGCCGGTTTTTTTTATTATTCAGCCGGCGGCGCGACTATAAGGCCGTCGTACCAGCCAGCCTTTATTCAAACAATATTGCGTTCGATTTCTTTGGCGCTGAACACTAAGATGTTCCAAATTCAAAAAGTGCGCGGCAAAGATAATTGGGGCGCACTTATGAAGAGGATTAAAAACTCATTACTGCCCGCTAAAAGTTTAATATAGAAAACACCACCTCTGGGTGCTCTTAAAGGCGAACCAAGTCGTCCTTTTTGAATAGATGGGATGAAATAGTTATTTGTTATGCAAGGCTGCAAAGTTAATTTTTGGCGCGAGTACCTTGTATTGAAACCTGAGCAAGCGAAGGATTCTAGGATTGAGCCACGAGCGAAGCGAGTGGTTCAAATATAGAATCCTGAGCGTAGCGAGGGTTTCAAAGGTACGAGACGCTAAATAACTTTGCTGCCGAGCGCAACACACAACTTTTCACCTCACTAAAGCGAGGAAAATGTTAGGTGCAAGAAAAACAGTTTTAATAAATATTAAATTACTGTTAATTTATATCTTCGTCGCTGCTAGCTTCGCTCATATTTTATGATTTCTTTCGATTTTATCAAAAAACAAACCAAAATAATGGAAGTAAAGTGAATTCAATAAAGAGAAGAAAATTTTTAAGTTTTTTTTTTTAAATCAAATTTTCTTGCCGGCCAGTGCGATTCTTTAAATGAGGCTGGCGCATGACATGAAATAAGTATTTGCATTTCAATCATCAATGGACTGGCTGCAGAGAATATAAACTATTACGAAACCAATGAGGTTCTATATATATGTAATTTATTGTACGAAACCTTTATTGAATAAAAATATTCGAATTTTAAAAACACTTTCCACGCTAGCGGATAAAGTGCGATTTTCCACGCAGATTTCGAATGATAAACAGAGCTTTTACGAGCTAGTGAGGTGAAAAGAATATTTTTTCTGTCAGTCTTGTGACCAACGCGATTCTTTTCGCGAATGTAATGCGATTGTTTGATTGTAATTAAATTTGGTTGTGGGATCACGGAGAAATACAAATGAATCCAGACTTCACTTAATAACGACTCGAGAATTTTCACAACGTGTCCATGATAAACCAGGAACGTCGTAAATTCTCAAGAATCTACCTTTGTCTTTAGTTAGAAAAATAGCCCTAAATGGTTGAAACCTCAGGCGACAAAACGTGATCTCTATAAACAGCGTTTTGAAGACAATAGAGCTATAAATTGTCACGGGCATTGATGTTTGTCAGCGTAAGCTTTTGAAGTTTATAAAGCAGTGCTTGAATTGAAAGTGCTTTCTGCTGAGAGACTCATCGCATGGTTTTAATCGCGTGTGTGAGAGAGAGAGAGAGAGAGAGTATGGGCTTAATTACCACGCGTGACCACCGCGGAATGGCAGTTTCAAGCGCTGAGGTATGTGAACACTTCAAACACGCAGGTTTCCTCAGGAAGCCACCGTTGTACCGATCACGGCTGCGTAAGATAAACAGATAGCCGTGGATAGCTAGAAGAAGCCACACACTTTCCCGGGCGATAAAATATTAAAATATACACGGCGAGCATAAACCGGCGAGCCAATGATCGTACGGGTAATTACATTGTACTTATTAGTGGAAGATAGCATCGCTGGAATTTAATAACCCCGTCCGCGAAGGGCTTTGCACCTTTAATGACGTGCCGTGGGCAGGGACACACGGAAGGCTCAATTTTCGTTTTAGACTGAAACTTTACTCTTTCACGAACTATCGAAAGTCTGTATAAGTAATGTAACAATCGACCAAATAGGAAGTATATTAACGAAAGGCAGGTTAGGAGCATTCGAAACCGGCGTGCTGAAACTCAAAACTGAAGTAAAAGTAATCCCGACTGCTGAACATTAAGATAAGAATATTCTTGGATACAAAATGACAAAATTTCAAGTTGCGATGAAAAACCGGCCGAGTGCGTGTCGGGCTACGCGCAGTGTAGCGTTCCGTAGAATAAAGGATTTTTTACCTACTTTACAGAACTAAGAACTTCATCACAGTAATTCTCAATGGAATTTGTATGCAGTTTTCCTTTTATATTGGTCTCCTGTTACTCATTATCATCAGCCATTTGACGCCATTTGGGGCGCACTACTCTAAAAAAAATTGCGTTTTAAAGCTTAATATGTCGCAAACGGATGCCTAAATCGAAAAATGGTTGTACTACACTAATAATATTTAAAACGACCAATCTAACGATACCCCAAACTTTGGTGTAGGCGAATTGCATCCCTAATTTTAGTACCCTACAATTTTTTTAAAGATTTTATTGTAACGTTTTTTGGCGGTGATTAGTATGTTTAACTATACCAAATTTATGCTTTCTAGTACTTGTCGTCTCTAACGAAACTATAAGGGTTCCTTGTTGACTACGGAACCCCAAAAATTAGGTACAATGGGCGGCCTAATTGCTAATAGCAATTTAACATTAATAAGAACTTGACTGCGTAACACCACGCTGCGCTCCAAAACCAAAGTCGCTGGTGTTGGAGCTGCGACCGCAGAGTTAAAATGGAATTGGGCGGGCCACGTAAGTCGTATGGATCCCGATAGATAGGCAAAAATTTGCCACTGAACTGGGGCCCACGCGACGGATACCGCAAACGTGGCCGACCAAGGTGGAGATGCCAGGACGACCTCACGATTTTTCTGCCGGGTTGGCAGGGAATGGTTGATGACAGAGAGAAGTGGAGGAGACCTTTATCTTTAGCCCCCTTTCGGGGGGGTTATCATTGCCCAGCAGTAGGACACTAAATCGGCTAATAAAAAAACCAGCCAAGTGCGAGTAGGACTCGCGCACGAAGGGTTCCGTACCATTATCTAAACAACATTAGACAAAGATCGAATTTGAGAACAGCGCCATCTATAAAAACCAACAAAAAGCGTTTAATATTAGCATTTAACGACATGACATCGGCGCTGTGAAGGTGACATAGATGGCCGCTAGATGGCGAGCGCTGTCTTTAGACAACGTTTGTTGTATGGGAGCCCCTCTTAAATATTTATTTTATTCTGTTTTTAGTATTAATTTGTTATTATAGCGGCAACAGAAATACATCATTTGTGAAAATTTCAACTGCCTAGCTATCACGGTTCATTAGATACAGCCTGGTGACAGACAAACAGACAGACAGATGGGCAGACGGTCAGTGAAGTCTTAGTAATAGGGTCCCGTTTGGCACCCTTTGGATACGGAACCCTAAAAAAGAACTCGAATCAGCCCTCTCGAGTATATTTTACGTATTATCTCCAATTTTGTTAGCGAATGGGCTGGGTGGACGCTCTGTCCGAGTGATCCGATATAATGTTCTCCGGTTTATGTGGCGGAGCTCGTTAAATGCACTAGCAAGCTATATCTTCTGAGGGTTTAGGCAGACGTTTTTAGTGTTCGGTGTTAAATCATTACGTCGGATTTGCTGTTCGAGAGATTGATGGATTGGGCTCGGAGAGGCCGAAGATTTGCGACGTTTTGTTCGCATTGGTTGGACGGACTGGTTTGGGTATGTTTGTTCATTACGCAAGACGATTTTAACCACTGTCACTAACGGATTTTTTGATTTTATTTTATTACAAGATTCGTGCTGCAAAAACCCGTAGTCATTCGTTATTCTGGGCTACCCTCATCGAATATAATATGCTCGAAAATTACTAGAAAAACCACTATATTTGAGTTCTTTAGTGTAGAAAAGGGACAGTTTCTAGCATTACAATGTCAATTACACTAAGAAAATATTGAACATCGTTCTGACACGTTTTTTTTATTGAAAACCAAAATATAATTTTATGCGCGTTGGACGAGTTTTTAAAAACTCCAATTAAATACAGCCACAACTTAACATTTATCTTTGACATGAAAGAGACAACGTTATCTCCGGAACGTTAATTAAGCGCTGTTCATAACTCTGAACAACTAACCCTCAATCAAATGAATCTCTCTAGTCGTTCCTAAATAGAACTACCTTGGTCCAAGCTGTTTTCGAGCACTGTAACTGATGTTGTTGATTAGTTTATTTGTGGGCGGAGGGAACTCCGAATTAACGAATACTGGCAATGGCAACACAATTTTGGAATGACGTCAAAGTTCTATTACGGTATGAATGAATGAATGAATGCGTGGATGATTGCTAAGCGTAAAGCCATGATTTTATGGGACTTGAATCCGCGACCTCTGGCTAACCGTACCAGCGCTCTCCCAACCGAGCTAATGGGCAAGTGCAGGCGTCGGCGAAATTCGTAGCCTATAAAGGCAAGCTTATCTCTGTGAGAGGTGTAAAACGGGTGTATATGCACGTGTACAACATAATACACTACATAATATATTAATGGGAAACTGAATAATATTAACTAGAATCTCATAAACTACTAACAAAAAAAATGCACTACTACTGTAGTGACAAATATGCGATCAATCGCACTCCCTAGTGAATTTTGTTATTTTCTCGATCGCTGCGCGTGCCCATAATATTTTGTCTCGTGCCATGAATGGTACGCGTGCTACCGGTTTGCCATCCCTTACCCAGCCTATCCAGTTCGAACGATGTAGGAAAAAAAAGGAAAGTCACCCTGTAAAGCACTAGTTTCATTCTGATTAGGCCGATCGATCTACATAATCATTTCCCTACTCGTCACACCGACATAATGCGAACTGATCCAGTGCGGCATTTTAATTTATTATTTAACAGATTCAATTTAATCATTTAATCCCGCATTTGTGCAAATTGGCACAGAATTTCCGGACCGGCGGCGGTTAGGGGGTCAGAGGAGCGGGAGGGGGTGGGGGTCCATTAGCTAGCTGATTAGTACGCCAAGGTGTAATTAGCAGTACCGAAATGGAACTAGTTTAGTGGTCTCCAGTGGACAGTCGCCGATCCCTTCTTAAAAAGAAGTCGCACGTGGAGAACGAAAAAAGTTAAGAAGAAGAAAGACATTTATTATACCAACAAGATACATCACAGAAATAAAATAAGCACATAAGTAACGTAATATGCACAACAACAGAATGAAAACTAAATACACAACAGACAAAACGAATAAATAAAACAGGACCATAGATGTAGCCTGTGGTGTATCTACGTTGCCACAAAAGGCAGCTGACTCAGCGTCGTGCTGAGGAAGTCATCCCTCAGCGCTGATTTTCAGTCAGTGCCTACGGTAACCCATAATTGTACTACGGAGTGCGTGCCGTGGTGCAGTTAAAGAATTAAGTCAAATTCAATAACATACATACAATAAAGTTAAAAATAAATAAAATATCGTCATAATTATTATTAGTTTTAAATTAGGAAGATAGGAATGTGAAATAAAAATTAGATACGTAAAAAAACTCTACTATCAAATTTTTATTAGACATTTT
Organism: Yponomeuta evonymella; assembly: GCA_963969515.1. Taxonomy (NCBI): domain Eukaryota; kingdom Metazoa; phylum Arthropoda; class Insecta; order Lepidoptera; family Yponomeutidae; genus Yponomeuta; species Yponomeuta evonymella. The sequence goes on along the minus strand of OZ018360.1, from coordinate 13,006,819 downwards.
GGGTTCGGTCCCACAATGTTTATTTAAATGTTTTCACATTTCGGAGCATTACTAAATTTTTTTATAGAAAGAGGAAGCTATTTCTTTAAAAGAATATCTTGTATTTCTTTGGCATGACTTATGAAGTAATTTTATTCCTTAATTATGAATAAAATTACTTATTACTTATAAAAAATCCTATATAAGGTTGTAAATTCCATTGAGCTCGCCTAATTGCAAAACTTTGTTTTAATACGATATAGAATTTTAACAATAGAAATAAGTTGCTGATGAGTAGAATGCGAAGGCTGTAAAGAGAGGGATCTTTTATAAATAATCTCGATTGACGGTAAGCAAAGGTATGCCGAACTTGAATCCCTCTGCTTACCCTCAATACTGGCAGAGTGGAGGAGCGTATGCAGAATTGCAGATATAACGTATGTACTCTGCGGCCTCATCCATCACCCGAAACACACAATTTTTGAAATTCAAAATTCCGTTTATGGCGGACACGCCGGAAAAGGAAGTAACAAACAGTGTTGCCATAAGTGAATACATTATCTCAATCCCAGCGTAAACAAATCCCTTCTGTGATGTAGACGCGAGGGTGTTTGTTTTATTTGGAGTCAGTGGGAAGTGTTTTCGAATCCATTAAGTATTCCAGAGTCACATTTATCGTCGGGAGAGACTGCTTCACTCATTGGCAGCATTCCAAGCTCCTTTGTTTTGTAAACTACACTGTCAACGTAAACAACTGCAATTGCGGCGAAAAGTGTGATTGTGAAGGAAATCTTCGTGAGGAAACCTTAGTGAATGAGGTGAATTACCCTAACGGTGTGGCGACGTGATTTACCCCCGATTTCTCGTACACTAAGAATCTGTTTATCTATTGTTACCAGTATTGGTGATAAAGATTTTACTCTACGACTAATACTTTTCGTAAAATAACCTGTCGAAAAGTGATTCTAGTTACGTGTTACAAAAACCCGCAATACACACTGTGACGTCATAATATAATATAGGCTATATTGAGCAATGAGAGTAAACCATTTTTTTTGCAAATTTTCCATTATTTTAAAAATATCTAACACTAAAAGTTATCTCGAAGAAAGTACTCATTAGTATTAAGCTCGTTTTTGTAGAAATATGTTGATTTGTGCAATAAAGATTTTTCTAATCGATGTAACATTTTTACAAATTCGGTACAAGAGCATTAAGCGCATAGTAGGGTATTACTATGCGCTAAATTAAACTTGTACGAAGCGCAAATTGTACTTTTGAAGCGATAAAAAAATATATCCGGGACGTTCTTGGAATCTTGGATCCGGGACGTACTAGTACTCTGGCATTCTGGCACAATCCCGGTCACCTGGCAACCCTGAGCATGAGACGGAATAAGTAGCCTCGTAGTTAGGCCATTTTAGTGTGTTATGAAGAAGAATGTCTCTTTCCAGAAGTCTTCAGCTCTGCTGTAGGCCTAACATTGCAGGTTCGGTCCGCATAGATTCGGCTATTGTCTAAGCCCCTAGATACGGGCGTATCACCACCAAAACAATATCTTTATGCATACAAGTTAGCAAATTAATTTCTATTTCGTAATCAACAAGGAGGCTTTAAAATTTCCATAAAGTGATGAAATGTTCAGTAGATGCATTTCTGCAAAAACATGCATTAGAAAAGTGCGACTTTGAACCCCAATTTTTCTTTGGAAAAAAGGTTCGTAATTATACATAAAATACGTGGGCTTCTGAAAGGGCGTTATAGTAAATTCATCCTCATCCTCAGCCATTTCACGCCCACTGCACGACATAGGCCTCCTTCGTGGTTTTCCTGACCATGAGGGGTTTTGCCATAATCGCCACGCTTGGCAGGCGGGTTGGCGATCGCAGTATGCGGTTGAAATCTCAGGAAGACACTGCTGCCCGTCTCCTGGCAATTGATTTCCTTAGTCGCCTTCTACGACATCCACGGAAGAAAATGGAGTGACGCTATTCTTAATCCGGCGCCACACGGATGAATAAAGTCAGTAAATTAACATCCGATATATCCATACGAAAATATTTATATCTCTAAGGCAAACGTGCTATTACATATTATATACCTATTATTCCTACATACGCTACAAGTGACGGTCAGGCAATAGTTTTTTCAAATAGGATTCTTCAAATTGTATTATTTGCCTAGTTCACTATCCTGTCAGCTTAGCAAGCTAATCCATAGGAAATACAAATAAATAAAACCGCACAAATCGACGCGTTTACACACTAAGAAAGGAAACACTCACTAATTTAGCTCCAACGTGACCGGTGGCCCGCATTAAACATTTATAAGGGAAATTCAGTCCCTTAATAATAAAAGGCTGGCAGCGCGGCTGGCAATTTCCTGCCGGCAACTTCGGGATGACCGACCAAGGGCGTGGCTGACAATGTTCTCAGGGCCCCGTAGTAGCTGTATTTAGGGATAATTTGGGATCGTTATTACAAGGTTTAATTTGTGCTTTACATAAATGAATACCTCGTAATACTTCAGAGGCCTAATTATGCGCACCAAAATCCTGTTGGAATCTTGACTTTTGCGATAGCAATGAGTGTGGAATTTGACAGTGGGATTGAAATCGTTCAGGATTTGGTCGCATATATAGGAGCTGCTTTTACACAATATTTGTGGTCACCAATGTAGTCTACAAGCGAAGGGTGTACTCACATGATTTTAACTACAGGTTTGAGGTTTCTATTATAGGGTATTTCTTGATTCCTGTACTATAGATAGAAACTTGTTGCCAGTACAAAGGGTGATGTGCTGTCCTGGTAGTGAAAGTTGACATGGGAAAATGAGTATTCATGTAGCTACTGTGGGAGGTGACAAAGCTCTTTATTTGTAGCGAATTAATGGTACGTCGTGGTCTACACGTGAATAGAGGTCACGAGGGACGAGCAATGACCTCCATTCACGCGTAAACCACGATGTCCACCATGGTGATAAAGCGCATTTTACTGTAACATATTTAAAGAGTTCTCTGCTGAAATAAATATATTATTACATACTTACAAGATAATTTCGCTAGCTATCGCATGTATGAAAACTGTTTCATTTGGCTTTGACTACAATAATACATTCTGCTGCTGCAGACCCCTGAAAACCATTTCCTTCGCGCGCTGTTTCTATAGGAACGTTCCATTGAAATTCTGCGGTCCCGAGATCTCTTTGTGTCCTTTGTAGCAGGAAGTTCTTATTTATTTTAAGTTGGTTTGAAATACTAGATTACCAAATTTTTAGGGTTCCGTGCCCGAAGGGTGCCAAACGGGACCCTATTACTAAGACTTCACAGTCCGTCTGTCTGTCTATGTGTCACCAGGCTGTATCTCATGAACCGTTATAGCTAGGCAGTTGCAATTTTCACAGATGATGATAATGATGATGTATTTCTGTTGCCGCTATAACAATAAATACTAAAACCAGAATAAAATAAACCATTAAGGGGGGCCACTAACGATGTCATATCGTTAAATGTGAATGTTAAACGCTTCTTGTTGGTTCCTGTAGATGGCGCTGTTCTCAAATTCGATCTTTGTCTAATGTTGTATAGGTAACTAGCTGTCCCGGCGGACTTCGTACCGCCACAGAATCCGTTTACATGATTCTGGCACAACGCCATCTATTTTTAAAACACAACGTTCGCTCGCACAAAGCCATCTATTTTATGTATGGGTACAGAAAAGTGTTGTTTTTAGACTTTTTTAGGCAATTTTTTAAATTTTGAAATGAAATGAGTGTTTATTGTGTTTATTTTTAATCTCCGTAAGAACCATCCTCGTACTTCAAGGAATATTCTAAAAAAAGAATTAGCGTAATCGGTTCAGCTGCTCTCGAGATTTACGCTTAGCAACACATTCAGCGATTCATTTTTACATTATAGAATGGTACGGAACCACTCGTGCGCGAGTCCGACTCGCACTTGGCCGTTTTTTTTTTTTTTATTTTATTTCTGACTGTGTACCTTTGTAGTTGTCTTACTTAATCGTAGAATAAGTACCACATTAATCTCTGAGTAGTACCTCTCTAATAGCCTAGTAAAAGTACCTTTATAACTGGGGCCTGTTTAATAGAACTACGTTTACTATGACAATCCAATGTACATTGCAAAGTCGATTAACCCAAAGACTAACGAGTAGACTCTGCTACGCAATGTACCTCGACTTTTCATAATAAACTACGAATTGTAGTTTTATGAAACTCGGCGCTGATAGTATTTAAGGCTTAGCGTATACCGTTCATCCAGATTCATTACTGTTTATTCATGTCTATCACCCCGACCTGCTGAAGATACGTATTACAATCTACAAGGTGTACCAAAATCTCCAATACATATGTGTACTATACAGCCAAAAATGGGTGGTTCTATTGATAAATACGAATGACTTTTACTAGTACATGCCAAAGTTACCACTGTATAGAGCACTGGATTAAACTGTATAGAGTGAATTTTTTTCTTCTCCATAGTAAAAATTGTTAGTTTTGACGAGCCCCTATTTTTGGATGTACATAGGTGTGTGGGGATTTTGTTACACCGCTATACGGATCTTCTGCTGCGGGACTGTAGCTTTGCTAATCGCTTATTGATGTGCTTTATAATATTATGTCTGTCGTGCGTAGAATTATTATTAAGTAGAATTAATTAGTATTTGACACGATCAAAAATAAATTATTTCATATGCTCGATTAAAACAAAAATGACGAAGTATCTCGGAAAATGTATCTGTTTTAGTCAATTACTAGTTATTAGAATTTTTAAATAGATTAAACATAAAAAGAGTGCTCTGAAATGTGACGTATTTTCATACAAAATTCCGTTTTAAAAGTAACTCATTTGATATTTTGTCAAATACCCAATTGTGTTGTCGACATTCAATGAACCTCGCGCGGACACAATTTGCTGCCCACATCGCTTCAATGACCATTTTAATGGATGTGAAGTCTTGGAAAGTAATAGGGGTTAAAGTATGAAATTGCCGTTTTATTGCAATAGGTTCTTTGAATTGACATAGAATCTTCATGGTTTGAGGTTTTCGAATGAAACTTTTTTCAGATGGTTTCTATGATGTTCTTTTTTTAAAAAATGTGAAACATTTGAATATCGACTTTCAATTGTTTTTGTTATTCAATTTAGACAAGAAAGATGGATACTGCGAAAATTCGAGTGATTATGAGGCACCCGTTTTTCGCATTTTTTTATCAAATGTTTTCAAATGTTTCACATTTTTTAAAAAAAGAACATCATAGAAACCATTTGAAAAAAGTTTCATTCGAAAACCTCAAACCATGAAGATTCTATGTCAATTCAAAGAACCTATTGCAATAAAACGGCAATTTCATACTTTAACCCCTAATATAACTGACTTCTACAAGGGTCATTTTGTGTGTTTGTTGTTAGATGTTTAGGTTATGTGTCATTTTATGTTGTACTCGTAGTAGTGAACCTCCACGCGGTTCGTTTCATAATCGCACTCAATAAGAGCTGCGGGAATGATAAAATCTGCAAGTATCTGCCTAATTAAACGTGAAGAAATAAAACAAAAATAGAGGACAAGCCAAGTTATATAGAGCCTTCAGAACGTAACTTAGGGCCAGTTTCTGAATTGAGAATTTCGCTAAGTAAATAGTTAACTATATTTATTTATTTTATTTTTATTTTCACATTTGGAGATCTTACAGCTTACAGTAGTAAAATACAGTAAGTAAAATATAGTGCTCTCTCTTCGAATTTCTCAGTAGGTAACGAGCGTGACAGAACGTTCAGAAACCGGCCCTTAAACTCACGCTTATATCCGGTAGGCGGAGGGTTTGTTGCTTGCCACGATCCTGACAAATCAACATGACGCCGGTTTCGGGTATTTTTTATCTTGCCCTTCACCAAGACATTGCTATTTGGTTCCCTATTTGGGGGATCGAATCGTCTGGGAAGGGGATGGGATGGGTCTGGGATGGGAAGTTAGCCCTTTTTCAAATTTATGGGGTTTAAGCCAGATTAACGCTTACGCCCAAACAGTGTTTTAAAGGATTATGACACATAGAAGAAGGGAGAAGGGAGCAAAAAAGTCCTGTGTATGCATGAGCCGGGGCAAAGTTAATTAATTAAATTTGCATAAGTTAGCACGCGAGCGAGCGAGGGTCCTGTCAGTTCATATTAAAACAGATGGACAGATTAATAATGAACTTTCTTACAATTTGAGTTCGTAATTACACGAATAAATTGCAACTCCTCCATAAGTGAATTTTACTATTTCTCTTGAGCTAAGCTGCTTTTCTGCATCACTACGTTAAACAAACTTTATAAGGACATAATTGTAAAAGAGACGGGATTCTTAAACGGGATAAAAAGTACCCGAAACAAAAGTGCATGCATGCAGCGACTTATGAAAGTTTATGAAGCGAAAGAGATTTGTCAGGATCGCGGCAAGTGGCGAACCCCGGTCTCTGCCTACCCCTCCGCGATACAGGCGTGAGTTTATGTATGTATGTATGTACGGGATTTCTACCACGACTATTAATTTATATCGGGAACTCAAATTATTTGCGTGAACCGGCATTAGTGTTTTCTTACTTATATTTTATCGTTGCAAGTTGTTGATTCTCGTACAAACTAATATATTATATTTAATATGTTTTGAGGAAAGCAACGTTAATATTGTACATTGACAAACTAGCAGAACAAACTAACAGTATGTAAATTCTTTATTTTGAAGCGATGTTTGATATCTGATAAATAGCTCCCTGAAATAAAAAAAAAGCCATACTGAAATATGCGGGCATCCAAACCTTCCGAATCCGATGTATTGCGCACGTCTAAGTACTTCTGTTGCCTTAATTTCCCAATGCCGGGAAAGGGGAGCGGCGGCAAATCGCGACGCGCGCGCTCCACCTAAATATGCGGCTGTAGTCACGTGCCGACCGTGCCCAGCCTCCCCAATATGCAAATACGCCCCCACAGCCGTGACAAATTGGACTTGAGGATACCTGCGCCAATTCCTTCTTAAAGCCTTCAGAAGTGATTTGATAATTCCGCTGAAGCTGTGTTATTGCTTCTTACTGCAGGGGTAAATGCCTCTTATGAGATGCACGCAGGGTTTGTGTTACGTAATTAGTTCCGAATTTTCACGTAACTGCACAATGACACGAAAGAAACGAAGGCTACACGTAAATATTATGTTTGTTTATTTCATGAACAGTTTATTTTTGTGGTTCGGCTGTACTGTCGACAGAACATCAACCTTTACAATTAAGTTGCAAAGTCGCCCGTAACGTAACTTAGTAGAGTGCACACTGCACATCGGTGTAGACAGTTAATAAACCCGAAGTCCCGAAATATGTGAGTCACGTACCTTGCCAGCTATTGCCGTACTTTACTTAATCTATCTACTTACCCAGGTATTCATTTTACATGTTTACATAAACTCACGCCTTTATCCTGGACAATCAGGGATTTCCACTAGCCACGATCTCTTTCATGATATTATGTTTATGACTAGCATTGCGAATGTATTGTGAAGGTATTTATGTTGCGAAGTTTAGAAAAATATAGCGTCGTCTTTCCAAAATAATCTATACTATGGTGTTACCAGCGGTGGTAGCCTAGTGGGTAGAACATTGGACTCGAAAGCGAGAGACCCAGGTTCGATTCCCAGTGCGGGCATGTACCTGTGACTTTGTTTTCTAAGTTATGTACCTTTGTGAAGTTATAGTAGCAATACCACTCGCTAACTGTGAAGGAAAACATCGTGAGGAAACTTTAGTGTCTGAGCTATTCATATATCTCAGCGCTTGAAATCGACATTCCGCGGTGGGCACGCGTGGTAATTGAGCCCATATTCTCTCCCTGAGAGAAGGCCTGTGCCATACAGTGGGACGTATATAGGCTGCTTATGTATGGTGTTATAAAAACACGAATTCTCTAAAACACTCATGAAATGCAGTTTAAATTGTCTGTGGTAAAGGGAAAGACGTAACCACCGATTTTTTAACTCTCTCTCAGCAATGCTCTAGAGGAATCGTGTTTTTATAAAATATCACCGTTAGTCTTAATAGTCTGGGGTGAAGGGAAAGACAGATTATTTAAACTGCATTTCAGGAGGGTTTTCGAGGAACCGTGTCTTTATAAATAACAGTCTTAAACTTCAGTTCAATGTATAGGTAACAGACGATCAAGTTGGCTGGCTATAAATTGCCAAGCAGCCGCCTCACCACACTTTTTAATCCACAAAGCCGGCGTCGGAGTTTCCAATCCATTTGTCTCTGATCCTATTGCGTGACAGAAGCCCTAGAGGAGCGCGTGTTAACGCCCCGCCTCCCTTGTTCCAGGTGTGCTGGTTGTGAACGTGACGTGGCGAGGGAAGACTTACGTGGGGACCTTGCTGGACTGCACGAGACACGATTGGGCGCCACCGCGGTATGTGTGTCTACGTAGCATAATCAGTCTATAAATTATTACTAAATTAAACGATGTTGCCTTGTGGAGTTCTATTGTAATTATACGAAGTGCTTAGAGATAGTTATTCACTGTAAGGTATAATAAGGGATTAAGCGGTGAACTCCTGCATCATATGTGAGAGGTGACGGGTGAGAATCCTGGCATGGACCAATGGCTTGTTTTCATACACTTGTCAATTTGTAGTAATCTCTCTCTCTTTAGAGAAGGCTCAAAAAATGTGTTTGAACACTAAGCCTGTGACTAAACGCTCAGGTTTCCAGGAATTAGTTGAGTCTAGACCATTACTTTTGGAAATGTCGCAACTGAGAATCGATTCGAACTTTCAACGACATGGAGAAGGAAACTACCCTATCCAATCCATGAAAGTTGATTGAGTTTTTTTATTCGTATACTCAACCTATCCATTGGATTTGTTGTCCGGTGTAGATGTGTAGTACAGTACACTTCAATATACTATCTATCTACCATCCCCAATTGAGTAAAGAAAGTCACAGCACATCATTTGTAAGTCTACGATATCCTTCCCCAGGTTTTGTGACTCCCCAACGGAAGAGCTCGACGCGCGGACGCCGAAGGGGCGCGGCGCCAAGCGAGGCCGAGGCGCGGCCCCCACAGACATGACCAACTTCACGGAGACCAGGTCCTCAGTACACAGCAAGCTGCGCAACGGAGGCGCGAAGGGGAGACGCGCGTTGCCGTCCCCCACCCCCTTTACCCCACCGAGACCCGATACCAAGCGGAAACGCTCCGAGGCGGAAGAGCGGCCGCCCACGCCAAAGCCCAAAAGGCCACCCCCCACCCCGACCTCTCCACCTCCAGACCCAGTTCTCCTGCAGTGCCCCGAGCCCAACTGCTCCAAAAAGTACAAGCACGCGAACGGCCTCAAGTACCACAGGTCGCACGCGCATGGAACTGACGACGACGAGAAGGATGGCTCCAGCTCCGAGGTGGAGGAGCCGGCAGCCGAGCCGCCGTCGCCGGCGCGGACGCCTTCGGAGCCTCCCACGCCGGTCACGCCGGTGAAGTCGCCGACGCCGGTCAAGTCGCCGGAGTCGAAGGCGGAAAAATCGCCTGAGAAGCCGGAGCCGGCGCCCGAGCCGAGCCAGCCCCCGCGGTTCGCGGAGGAGTTTACGGCGAGCCCGGCCCCGCCGCACCCCGAGCGGCCGCAGTCGCCGGTCGCGCCCTCCACCCCGCCCCCCGACCCGCTCACCACGCTGCAGCCGACGCAGTTCAAAGTGAGTGTAAGAGTCTTTTGATTTCAAGTTGATTTTACGATACGCCTGTAGGCCGGTTGAACGCTTGGTGGAAGAGTAGAACCCTTCCGCATACACGGTCAACCTATTCCCGCCTGGGGCGCGTTTCATAAATTATTCATAGTTCATTATGACATTCGATTTTAGTGTACTTGTAAATTTGTGGGTCAATGTACGTACATCGAATTGTCATGGTAAACCATGAATTGTTTTGTTTAGTTCTGTGAAACAGGCATGCTAGAAGCGGCAATGAAATTAAATTGATGCGATCATGCAGTTGATGACTCGTTCTTCTATTTCCGTCCGAAATAGTAGAACTACTGTCCGATTGACGCTATAGGCCACGTCTCTCACGCTGTCATTAGCTCCCCAAAAACATCGTGAGGAAACCCGCGGCTAGCTTGGCTTCGTACGTAGTGACTTGTCTTTCCTGTGGGCTAGGTAACTAAGCTGTCAGAATAGGGCAAGCCTACTACATCGTCCCAGGCACATCAGCGTCAGAGTGGTCCCTTCGCCCATCTAGTGTGAGTGAAGGTGTCACTGGACGCCGTATAAATCATCTCATACGTAGATTCAAAGGCCAAAGTTTAGTTTTTTAGCCACCATCACAAGAAGCCGCCACTAGTCTCTGCCCTACCGTGAAGAGTAACCAAGCCTTCTTACCAGGTGAAGCCTCGCTCAGCCCTGATGCCTTCCGAGGAGCGCAAGTCGACGGAGTCTCCTCCGGACGAGGCGAGCAGCAAACGTCGCCGGCGCTCTCCCACGCCGGGGGTCCTGGGACGGAGCTCCCCCGCTTACTCGGACATATCAGATGACGCAGCGCCGGCTGAGGGTCCCAACGATGGCGAAGGGGAGCACAGACCTTTCCCGGTGTTTCATCAAGTAGGCGTGAGTGTCTGTTTTTTTGTGATGTTTGGACAGAGGTGATAATGTACTTCTGGCCTTATCAAAGTACAAGTTAAAACAAAACAGGAGTCATATAAAAGCAAAAACACCAACATTCTGTACAAAAACACTGGATGTTGTTGCTTTTGCTTGTATGATCTAATATTTTTGGTGACAGAACGTAAGTTACCCACAGTATAAACACTTTTCCCACGGAGGTAACGCGTGTCGCGTGTCTTAACGCGCTTCAACGACAAAAGTCGCGACTTTCCAGTACATTGTCGACTTCTGATATTCTAGCGGCAGGACAAGCGCGACATGCGCCGTCATGCTGGTCGGAAACTAGGATACCCTATCACAATGGTTATCAGACAGGGCAATAGTGTAAAATTACACTGTATGAGGGTACTTTTACGGCGAGAATGTAATCCACAACCTGTGTTTTTATAATCAACTAGACCAAGGAGGCAGTTCGTTCAAGAAAATGTTGGGTTTAATCTTTTCGACGACGACGACGGTCAGAAAGACAAGTGACATCTATTGTAGGTAATTACGTTTCAAGGCTTTAAATAAACTCGGGCGACTCAGCTGGGCCCGCAAAGAGAAGTGTGAAAAAGATTAATATAAACTCTGGAAATTGACAGTTCTTCGCTGTCAGTTAAGTCACCTAAGTGTGTCTTCGGAATACCTAAAGCTGCTAAGGATGAATAGATCCATTTGTCTTTTCTATTTTCATATTCATCACGAACTTGAATCGTGTTTTGTTTGATGAAACAAATGAATGTAAAAAAAAACTTGTTTTCGTTTGTTTTTGTCCTGAGTTTTTGGTATACCGTCTTTCAGTCACACGAACTCGGGTGATTTTATCAAATTTCAACCTTAAAACTACAGGGTTTAAGACCGCCATTTCGTAAGGTAAAATGAGACTATAAGGGCTTTTAATTATCCTCTACTTTTTTTGCTCACGTCCATGTCTTGTCTTCTCCCTTAGTATTACGGACAGCCGTCGTACCTCCCCCCCGCTCACCCCGCCGCCGCGCCACCCCCTCCCCCCGAGAAGGCCAAGGATGACCTTAATAAGGGCGACCCCAAAGTTGATCTCAAGGTAAGACCTACATACGAAATCAACGCGTTTTGAAATAAAAACAAATCTTCAAACTTGACGCGGTCAATTTGTATAGAAATCGAAGATGGAAAATAACTTTAAAATTTCGCGTCCCGAAAGAGGTTTTATTATTGAACCTAAAGATAGTTTTCAGGTGTTGCGTTATTTCAATAATGGATTGAGGCTTCAGTGTTATAAACATTCTATTCGTTGTGTTCTCCTGAAGGTCAATATGTCGCCAGTCTCCGAGTTTTGCAACAAATTTAAAAGTAGCCCATTACATTCATGCACTGTATAATAATATAAATAACCACATTGATCAGGAATGAGCCAGTATCTTAGATTTTAGTTCGAGTTTCTTATTGTCATTTTTATTTTTCCCAAGCGACAGCCTCTGGTTTTCCTATCTTTACTGAAACCGGTTTATATGCGCATATTTGCTTGTATGCAAACATCTCTTACTACACACTTCCTTATGCACACACTGATTTGAGTGGATTTTTTTCAAAACCGTGACATGTCTGTCAATGTTATTATGCAACTCCTCGTAGAGAAGCATTCATAGCTTACAATAGGATAACTTTCCATTTTTTTCTCGTTTGTCAACCCAATCTCCGCCTTTCCAGGAAGTAAAACAGGAGCCGGGCCCCCAGAAGGTGCTCCCGCAGCACTTCTACCCGTACAACTACGTCCCGAACTTTCCGTACAACGTTGAGGCGGGCGGGCCGCCTGCTGGCGCGCCTGTGGACGACAAAAAGGACCCAGACCGGGCCAAAGCCACGCCGAGCCCCCTAGACAAGGGGAAAAGGCCCGTCGAAGGCAAGGAGAACCCGGCCCGTCCCAACGATAATCATCAGATCCTCAAAGAGAGCATCGAGATGAAGGCCCAGATGGGGCCGTACGCGTTTCAGCGGCCACCGCACGCGCGCGAGGAGGAGCTGAGAAGGTTAGTAGCTGGGGCGTTTACTGGAATCATTTACTCAGCTTCAACGTAAATGGAAGTTGAGTCTAGGCTCCTGGCCACACAGACGGGACGTGGGGCGAGGGCGTGGATGAGACGCGACGCGTTGCATAGAAATCACGCGGGCGAGGGCCCCGTCTCTTCTGTGTGGGCTTCGTGCCGTCTCTTCAGTACATTTTGTATAAAAGTGAATTGAATTAACGAACGTGTCTTTTCCCCTTTCCCGCCCCACGTCCCTTCTGTCTCTCGGGCCTAAGCGGAAGGCGTTTCATCCCCATGAGAAAAAGAAAAGTTCTCTAAATAAATACATATCAATAGTTTCCAATTTATACTGCTCGAAGACTCTATTCTGTTCTGGCCCCTGGGAAATAAAAGTGTCAATGAAAATGTAAGTGACTTCTTAGTCAGTTTGTCAAGCAAATATGGCACTTAGTGCAACAGGATTTTCCATGCAAGTAGTATGTACTTACGTAGTACATACTACTTCCATGGGATTTTTACATACTTATGCGATTTTTTTGCCGATTTACTCCGTAAATGCACGTTACGGTGACTGCTCAATCGTTGCCACTAAAATACATTTCTTTGACTAGACTCGCCCAAAATTTGTTTAGCCGCATTTCAAGAGTGTGTACTCGCTTCAGATACTACATGAGCTTGGAGCAGAGGCGGAAAGAAGGCAATCCAGAGGGGAAGCCCCCCGGGGCGGCGGCGGGGGGCGCGGGGGGGCGACCGCCGCCGCAGACCGCCCACAAGCCGCCCCCAAAGGACACCAAGGACGAAAAGCCTAAGGAAGACGTCAAGGTCAAGCAGGAAGGCCAGAAGCCCACCACGGAGACCCAAGGCCCGCCGCCCCCGCCCACGTCTCAATACTACCTCCCGTACATGCAACCGCCCCACTACGGAGGCCTGCCCTTCGAGCAGGTCTACAGAGCGCCTCTCAGCCCTATGCTGGTGAGCGGTTTCGGCGGAGGCTGGACGGTGCCCCGCTACCACGCGCCCGAAGACTTGAGTCGGCCGGGCGGGCAGGGGAAACTGGACCTTATGCCGCCGGGCCACGGCGGGCAGTACGGCCCGTACCCACCTCATAAGATCCACGAGCTCCAGGAGCACGGGAAGTCTCCGCCGGGGAAGCCCCGGCCCGACGCCCCGAAGGAGCCGCCCCGGTCGCCGCCGCCCCAGCGACATGTGCACACGCACCATCATACGCACGTCGGGCTGGGGTACCCGCTCTATCCGCCGCCTTACCCAGGTGAGTCCAAATATAAATAAAATATAAATAACTTCCACACAATACAATCACTTGACCTATGCTATGGTTACCAGGCAAGGACGTTACAAACGTGAAACTACAGAGTGATGCCATTTGTACAAACCGTCGGTTCAGAGGTAAAACTCATTTTGTGGCATAATTTTAGGCAAACTTTATTAAGTGCCAAATGAGTTTTACCTGCAAAGAGCAGATGCTTTGGAGTTAAAGACTTTTTTCATCATGTGACAGGTTTCTTATGGAGCACAATACGCCTTTAGTGTTTTTTTCTTGTCGTAGATTTTCTCTTTAAAGAAATAAAACTATCAATTTCTCATTTTGTGGCCAAATATAACTTAGTGAGTTTTACCTTTGAACCGACGAAATGTACGGCGGCCCCCAGTGGGAATCGAACTCATGACCTTTGTTTTGGTAGCTAGGCACCTTAACGGCTAGACCAACGAGGCAGTCGATGCAAGGCAAGTCTGACTTGCTAGGTGACGATGTGTGAATGAAAAATCCCTAGAACTGCTTTCTAGATTTAATTTCGTTAGGCGTTGTGTGGGTGTAAATAAACGATTTTTTTAAGTACTATTCGCCTTCCAAGCGTGGCGATTATGGCAAAACCGCTCATGGTTTTGAAAATCATGAGGGAGATCTATGTCCTGCAGTGGGCGTCAAATGGCTGATGATGATGATGATTCAAAGTCAACAAATTGTTATTATGGGTTGATATTTCTTGAATTAATAACATAAATTAATGACAGGACGAGCTTATTGAAGACGATTTCTACCAACACGGTTTGTTTACGTGTAGACAAATGTTCAATGAATATAAATATACAAATTCACGTTAGAAAACGGGACCGATCTGTTAACAGATCTGAAGACTGGTCTTTGCCAATAAAATGAGCGCCCGACGTAGACGTTATTTTTCAATTTCTCTCGAGTAACATCTTTCTCTACCACCCCCAAGCCGCAACCAGAAGGCAGTGGCGTCGCGTCACTGTTAACCCTTGTGTGTATTTGGTTGCAGGCGCGCGATAGCAACCCACAGACGATCGGGCTGGTCCACAGACCACCTGAATTTAGACCATAGAGAAAGGTGGCACTCGAGAGAGCTAAGAACATAAGCTAATGGATGGTTGTGTTGCAGCGGCGGCGGTGCTCGCGAGCACGCAGGCCGTCGTCAACTCCTTCCCGACACCGCCCAAGTGAAAATGGGGCCCTATCACTGAAGGACCTGCGCGCACCCAGCCAACTCACCCACCGAGTACAAAGTGAGCCCTGCTGAAACCTCAGTAGACCAGTAGTAGCCCCCGGAATGATCCAACCGCCCGGACGTGACAAATTAGTGAGACGTGTTAGAATTTAGACACTAGAGTTCGCAGACTTTTCGGACATCGGACAGTGGTCCTCGAATTCGAAACTTATCTCTTCGCCAGTAGCCATAATTTTTTAAACTCTGTGATCTCGCGTAACCCACAAAATTGTGTATGTGATGTGCGCTTTGAATGTTCTTAGAGTGTGTCCCGAAGTGAGTTACCTGAGCTGTGTAGACGTTTGTGTGGGGCTGGCCCGTGTGTTGTGACGTCCCTGTGAACCCGCCCGCGCCCGCAAGTGACACCGATGGATCGCCCTTATAATTTAATTGTTTTTGTATGTCTATTAGTGAAGCACAAATTAGTTCTGTAAATATTAGTGTTACATGTAAATTTATTTTAACATTTGTTAGTGTTCGATAAGGTATAAATGTATTATATTAAAACATCGAATTCACCTTCTGGGCATTGTACTGACGTTTGAGCCCCGCGAGTCCTCTCATTGCGAATTCAGCTTAGTATTTCTCTCTTTATAATGAAGAAATGGCATTCCACGGAAACGAAAGCAAGAATTGTAAACTTAAGTTTGAATTATGTTTAGGTATAACATAGCGTAAGTTAAAGGCGTCAATGTGATCATACAATATGGGTAGTAGCGTGCACAAATCAATCTCACACTACATAGTGGGAGCGAAGTATATTATGTAGCGAGCAATCATTTAGATCGTGCATTGCGTGCGTGTGTGTCTGGCTTATAACCTAACTATATCTCTCACAGTCCGATATTATCAGATACAAGGGATTAGCATTCTGTACTACTGCACAAGTGTTCAATTTAGTGATACAGTATCATAAGTGCCGCGATCTACTTCATTCTGTAGCTTTATATTTCCGTTAGTTCGATGAGGACGAGCATTTATTTGTTCCGACACAAAGCGCTAAGCTAGAGATGAACAACTGGCTAGGAAAGTGGCGCATAAGTGGAGTAACGTATGCGCTGTGTTGAAGATGCCTTGAATGTTGAGTCTTGCGTGAGCTTAAGCAAAACACTACGCCAATGGCGAATGAAAGCGCTGCGCGGGGTGCACGGACCGACTTATCCACGTCCACCTTCAATCCGCCAAAGAGTCCCAAAAATCGACTAAAGGGCGCATTGCTTTTCGGTGCTAGACAAGAATGTGGACAAACTAGCTTAGTACTTTGTGTCATGCTGCTCATTTCTCTCGCTATCCCAGCCACCACAATTTAGTTTCGAGCTAATTGTTTGTTGCTACAATACTCTGTGATGACCAGCGATCGGAGTAGGTAGAATATAAATGCCCACACCAGTGATCGGAGTAGGCCTACAGTTGGCCAGGAGATAACACGGAGCTGTAAACCGCTATAAGGATGTTTTAAAATTTATGTATTTTATCGAATCCTGAAATTCTCATACAGGTTATTACTTAAAATGTAAGGCGCGGAGCCCACTGATCTCGCATGGCACGAACTTGGCGCGGATATGGCGCGGATATGGCGCGGACATGGTACGGGCATGACTGTTCAAAGGCGTGGAGCGAAGGAATTGACTGCGAACTGGAGCTCTATTTTTGAATCACTCGTATCGCGTCGAGCGCTCGATTTCTACTGATTTTCGTTCGACATCTGAAATTCGAACTGCAACGAATGGTCCTTACCACTCGTCTTGCATGGCGATCGGTAGATTAATTGTCAAAAAACGATAAATGTGTGTTGGTACTGTTTGTCATTCTGAGTGTCAACCCAACCTTTTACCAAATAACCAATAATTAGATAGATTCTTTGTTGCTGCTGACTGTTGTAGATTGTGATCGTCAGTTTACAAAATAAATTTGGAAGAATAGCTAATCCTTAATGGATATTTGGATAGTGATGATGAAGAAGAGGTTGCGGGAACAAGAGAAATTCGACACAATGCATTTAATGACTCCAACAGAAAATTCGTGTCTAACTTTACTATAGATTGTCGAAAGAGCTTGCCAAAAATTTGATTGAGATTCTTAGACCTTTAATGGTCCCGGGTAATTGAAATTAAGGTTAGTCTTTTATTACCTATGTTGATGATATTGCTATTTCTAGCTTCCAACCGAATTTATGTAACCGTGTATACTAAGCTAGGTCCCTTGTATAGTTGCATTTTGAGCATCTTTGTGCGTAAAGGTGATTGAAAATTTGCCGGAGCGTAACTGTGGCTTGTTTGAAAGCAAATCCAGCAGTTTGTGTTTTTGTGCGGAATTATTTTTTTTGTTTCGACATTTTTGTTAGAACAAACCAAAATGACAGTAGTAGTGTTTTGTTTGTAACAAAAGACAAAGATTTTTTATTTAAACAGCCAATAAAACAAAGTGTTTTACGTTCCGTTTCTGTTACGGTAGTTTCCGGTTTTTTTAATTTCTGCGTGGAATGGATAAAATACAATACTTCAAATTGTACTGGCAACACTTCAGGCGAACGATTCAAAAATACGGAAAAACGACATCATGCGACTTAGAAGACGAGTGTGACTTAAGTCGCATTCGACGATACAATTTCATACGAGTGATTCAAAAATAGGTCTCCAGACCTGGAACCGACTGCAATCGGGCGTGAGCGGCGAAATGTCGTGCTTATAGCACGTCCGACGATAGGCCGTTAGGTGTGTTCAAAAAATAGGTCTCCAGACCTGGAACCGACTGCAATCGGGCGTGAGCGGCGAAATGTCGTGCTTATAGCACGTCCGACGATAGGCCGTTAGGTGTGTTCAAATAATGACCTTATGACCGTGTGTTTGGTACGACATTTGAATGAAACAGAATGAAGTCCGCGACATGCCCGAGCCAGACGCCAGATCAGTGGGCTCCGCGCCTTAAGCGTCGGTCACACACAGCGACTAGTCGCTGCGAGTACACTCGCCGCGATTACTAGTCGCAGCGATAATTCGCTGCCTGCCGCTGTCACACACAGCGAGTTCTGCACGAGAATTTCAACTGTCAGTAGTCACTTACGGCGATTAATCGCTGTGTGTGACCGAAGCATTAGTTGGCATTAAGCTTTAGGTAATTAGAAATTATAGTTAGGTACGTACATCCCGGGATGTTGTAATGATATTTATGGAAATCTGTTGTAGCGTCCCCCTTTTTATTCAAATAAATTCAATAAGTTTTTTTTTCAGACATTGATTAATTTTTTCTCAGGGCCTCACCAAAGCACGCCTTCTTTCTTCTTCTTAGCGTCTCTCTTTATTTAATTTTATTAGTCTTTTGCGGACCAGAACTTTGCGACGCTGACTGCGTTATCACTTGCAATCATTAGGTCCTTCTGAGTAGAGGTGTAAGGGCACGCAGGGCACGATGAATATATTATTGAATTGCCAGTATTAAATTCGTAAAAAAATATTTAACTAAAAATAAAAAAACGCTCCTTTTCATGACTCCTCCTCGTTAATTGCAGGCATCTCTATTTCGATAGCTGGTTATGAAACATTTCTTCCGCTTTCTTACAAAAACTTTAAACGTATTTACTTCGGATCGTTTGGCAAGGCAACACGATTTGAGTTGCAATTTAGGAGTATACCCAAGACTCGGTAACTTTGTAACACTCTGGTAGTTTTACTTGAACTAAGAAAGAAAAGAAGACTTATAAAATGAGCTATAGTCCATTCCACGAAACGAGCTCCCAAAGAAAATCGTCCATGTGCGCCCATTTTTTAATCCGCGTGACCTTCAATAGCCAGCGCGAGCATGTAAACCTACCCTATGAAGCGGACCGTCTTCGCTTATTGTTTCGCGCGCATTGACCAATGAGATGAGAGTATTTGTTCTCTAGGAGTTCGACTCGTGGAACGGAGTATAAAGAAATGAGCAGAAAAGAAGACTTATAAAATGAGCTGAAGATGTGAGCAGGCGCCTGTAAATTCCAATAACTCTTTGAAAAACATCAATTTAGATCAAGTACAAATTATGAATGTTTTTTGCTAAGCAGCATTTTACAGGAGTTTCATTGATGGAAAAATATTGTTTTGATGAATGTCAGTCTTCCAATTGGTTGAGTACCTAATAGAGTTGATTGTGTTTGCATTTCACGATGTTTCCTAAGACAGCTTAAGTAGCTTAAACATTTTGCTCTCAACACCCTAACGTAAGCTGTAGTGTAAGTGTTTTATTTGTGTGAATGTTCAAAATTAATGAGGTACGTTGTAGCAGCAAAATCGTGAGCAATAGTCTAAGAATCGGAATAACGCGTCCCAATGATGAGATTATAGTGAAAATATAATAATTTGCTTTGTTACAAATCGTTACGTTAGAATTTTAGGGGCCTAAAAGTTGTTCGAAACAAATCTTTTAACAAAGATTACCCGATTGTTTTTTTTTTACATTTTGTAACTAAATAAAATGTGTAATATTTTTAGTTCACTATCGAAGAAAGCTACGGGGCGAGAGGAAGGAAAATTGGGCAAAAATATGACAACGGAAAGTGTCCAGAGCAAATTCGGCTTTATGTCCGCTACGGCGGTTGTATACAACATTGTACCACTTATCCCAACAGTGATTTGGTCTGGGTACAAAGAGGCTAAGGGTTTGCTATGTTAAGGGGCGACCCGGAGCTAACCTAGCGTCACTAATGAAAAAAAAAGTAAACATCTCAATAATTGTGATAGCTATGTTTAGAACTGGGAATAGCCTAGAACCTAGGATGAATAACCTAGGACTATCGATTTCCGCTGAGAAAGGGCCTTCTTTAGGAAAAATGCTTGAAAGTCCCACATTATTGACATTTATGATGTTCACTTTTTGTAAAAAACGCGTTATAGAAGATTTTTTTTTTCTACTGGTGTCGCTAGTAAGATCCGGGTTGCCCCTTAAGGTGAATTTCCACGGTGGCCGGTTTTGCTTAAGCTTAGATAGACGAATAAATAGCCGATAGCCCTGAAAATGTCATGGCGCGAGACGTTTTTGGACATATTCACTGGATGGAGCTTACCCGTGGACAAACAGATGATAGCGTTGACGCAACCCAGCTTAACCTCGTAGCACACGCTTAGCCTGTGGGGTGATTGCAGACTTGAGGCCTTATTATGCGCACCAAATCCCGTCTGCGACAGCAATTAATATGGAAGTTGACAGTCAGAATTGTTCAGGACTTGGTGCGCTTGATATAGGAGATGATCTCACCCGCGCCAGACCGGCGCATAGACTGAACGTTACTTTAACTACCAACTCCGGTTCATTGAAAATTACGCTTTCATTACTTTAAGGCGTGTGCAGAGACGTATGGTTGACAATTCATTGTGTATTTATAATTGTATCGATATATTCTATAATATGAACATTTGTGTATTTTTTTGGATGTAACTAAAAAGCCAAGTTTGATTTTCTTAGAAAAAGAATTCGAGACGTTGATAAAAGGGAATAATAAAGATAAATTATTTCTTAGACTGTGTTTTATTTTTTACACTTAGGAAAACCCTAAATTAGTAAATAATTAAATTATTGTCATTACACTTCGGTACATACATAATTACTTAATAAATTACAAAATTAAATTAAAATGTGAAATTTGACTAGGAACGTATTTAAGCTTAAATTATTTTAAGTTAGTATCGATTAAATACAGTAGGTAACTTAAACTTAGTGCGATGATATTTAATACATTTTTAAAACATCAAGTAAAATTCATTAGTAAAATGGTGTTAAATCATTATAAAACCTAGGCTCCACTTAAAGCAAATGCTGTATAAAAGTTTTTTAGCGTTTTTAATTTCTTAATCGGTTCTGTATAAGTTTGAGTCTAAATGTGACATTGTGATGTGAAAACACACCATTTACTTTTGTAATTTTCGTGAGCGATAGTTAGTACATGTTACGCACGTTTTGCCCACGTGTCATATATTTTGTAAACATTTCCTTTGTATGAATGCACTATATCGATCATGTCATGAGCGACTTCATACTCCGACTCGCACTTGGCCGATTTTTGAGTGGTTGTCACCACAACCTTTTTTGAGGGCTGGCTCCGCGCGCGGCGCACGAGCATTGGGTTTTTAAAAATAAAAAATGGGAGTATAAAATCTTTGGCAAAAATTCGTACTCTCAAAATCATAATACTGTTCACAGGTACCAGGCAATAGCTTTAACTAACTTTAAACAAATCGTAAAAGTCCGTAAAATTGGAACTATTGCCTGTTTGAATAATTTACTAGTCCATACTAGTAATTGTTAAAATTACCCTACAGTTTTAAAGCATTAGCAATATCTAAACTAGCAAACTAATTATTTTAGTTTGGGTAATGTGTTACTTAGAAAATAATTTTGTGAGTTTTGATATTATAACTAAACCAAGTAAAGCTCATTATTTCCCCTCTTTAAATAACTATTTCTAATGTTAGTTGGAAGAATCTGCATCTAACCTACTTCATTTGAACACCGAAAATATTCACAACCTTTGTCATACAAAAAATTGCAGTCACAAAACACAATGTACACCACTGATTGACCAACCTAATCTTTTTGCTCCAATCGAGGGTGTATTTACAAAAACAACATGTATTTTTAAAGCTCGATGGACCTTTTCCCGATGGGTCATAATGCGTATGAGATCCTGGTATACAAATTCTTCTGAGTTTCCGCTGTAACCATTTTTACTACGCGAAATGCTTTGTCGTAATTTAGTACCGGCACCTTCGCATATCAGTCAATATCTTCGGGCCTCAGTTGCCTTTCGCCCTCACTCAAAAATATCAACATTGCCTTGTACAGCAAGTATAAGCCCAACATTCTTCGCTCTTTCAAGGGCCACGACGCAGCCACTCCATAATAATTGCCGCCCTTGAGGTTTTTCAAATTAGGAACGCCCAAAACGTCAATCATGGCTGCCTCGTTTGTGTACGCTTCTGCCGGAATAACGTTCTGGAATATGTGTAAACAAACTACTCCTACCTGGTCGGTCCAGATGTCAAGGATGTGTTGAACCTTCTTGTCTTTTGAGGTGGTGAAGTCGCGCTTCCAGAGGGTCAGCGCCTGGTAGAGGTGGGAATACGGGCGGGACCGCTTACCTGAAAAGAAGGGAGGTCATTTGATGATTGATATAGCTGAACAACCTTCAATCTAAACAACTAGGAACAAGTGCCTGTACAAATGTCACGCCTACGAAAATTACAGGGAAATGAGAATTTCTATTTGATTTTTTCGCAGTCTCAAATTTCTGCAACAGATAGCACGCGACTCGCTTACAAGCTTTTATAAGTATGCGGAGTGTATCTAAATACGCCGGTGTTAAAAATAAAACCGGCCAAGTGCGAGTGGGACTCGCTGGCGAAGGGTTCCGTACCACGGCAAAAAATCACGTTTGTTGTATTAAATATATAATCTATTTTAATTTGATTATTTATTTTTGAAGCGAATATAGAACTAAATATTCTGTGAATATTACGAGCGTCTGTCTATTGCCGTTATTAATATCGAGCAAATAAACGGCAAAAAAATACGTTTGTTGTAATGGAGCCCCCGCTAAATATTTACTTTATTCTGTTTTTAGTATTGGTTGTTATAGCGGCAACAAAAATACATCATCTGTGAAAATTTCAAATTCAAATTCAAATTCAAATATTTTTATTCATTGTAAAAACAGAATGTTTACTTAATGAACGTCAAAGTTGTTAGTTTCACAATTAATGGATTATGTGGAGAAGAAGCTAACAAAGAAACTCCACATTTATTCTTTTCAAAACACGTTTTAACTTAATTAACAGAGTTTTCAACTTAAAATATTAGTCATGAATGTGTTGAACACTAGTCACAATCGTCCTTTAAATAATATTAATCTACTGTTTAATGCCAAACATCTTTGTCTTCTAAATAATCCTTGATGTTATAGTAAGCCTTTTTGCACAGAATGTGCTTAACACATTTTTTAAATCGCGTTGGAGGTAACTCTAATATATCTTGAGGAATTTTGTTGTAGAACCTTATACAGTGCCCCATAAAGGATGTGTTAACTTTTGCAAGTCTAAATAGTGGAAATGACAATTTATGTTTATTTCTAGTATTAACATTATGGTGGCCACCAACATTTTCGAAGTCTTTGATATTTTTTCTAACGTACATAATATTTTCATAAATGTATTGACATGCAACTGTTAAGATGTTGGTTTCTTTGAAGAAATCTCTTAGCGAATCCCTACTACCTAACTTGTAAATAAATCGGATGGCTCTCTTCTGTAAGATGAAGATCGTCTCAATGTCTGCTGCCCGACCCCACAGTAGTATGCCGTAGGACATAATACTATGGAAGTAACTAAAATAAACAAGCCTAGCAGTTGCAACGTCAGTGAGCTCTCTAATTCTTTTGACTGCATATGCTGCAGAACTAAGCCTGTGTGCTAGTTTTACAATATGAGGACCCCATTGCAATTTTGAATCGATTGTGATGCCTAGAAAAACGGTATCTTCTACAAATTCTAGTTTTTCTTTTCCGAGTACAATGTTGTTTTCAACTAATCTTACGTTTGGTAAGGTAAACTTTATACATTTTGTCTTTTTGGAATTTAGAAGCAGATTATTTGCCGTGAACCAATCCAACACACGCGAGAGAGCATCATTTGCATCGTCAAGATTATTTTCTTGTCTCTTAATTTTAAAAATAAGTGACGTGTCATCTGCAAATAATACTATCTCGGACATGTTTTGTACCATAAACGGCAAATCATTTACGTATACAAGGAAAAGGAACGGCCCCAAAATTGATCCCTGTGGTACTCCCATTTTTATTTGTGAACCTGTGGATTTTATACGATTTATGTCCGCTTTTTGAACCCTTCCTTTTAGATAAGATCTCATCAGTTGTAAACCTTTCCCCTTTACTCCGTAATGCTCTAGTTTTAGCAAAAGTGTCTCGTGGTCCACGCAATCAAATGCCTTTGACAAGTCACAAAAAACACCTATAGCATCCCTACGATCCTCCCATGCACTATAAATATGTTTAACTAGCAAGACACCAGCGTCCGTCGTCGACCGTCCCTGCGTGAAGCCGAACTGCTGGTTATGGAGAAGTTGATAATTATTAAAGTGCGTAAGTAGTTGAACTAAAACAATCTTTTCGAATATTTTGCTCAATACGGGTAGGATCGAGACTGGTCTGAAATTTGTGGGATCGTGTCTATCGCCACTTTTAAACAACGGAACGAGCCTACTGTATTTCATTAGGTCAGGGAATGTACCCTCACCTACACATTTGTTAAAAATTTTTGCTAAATGAGAAGCGAGGACATCTATTACTGAACTAACTATGATTACTGACATTCCCCACAAATCTTCCGTTTTTTTAAGATTTAATAGTTTAAACGCTTTAATTACGCTATGGGGATTAATGAAGTCGAACGAAAACTCGTAATCGCACGAGGGGACATTGTCTTTTAATAAACTTGCAGCAAGATCAGGAGACGAGTCTAAAGGAGCCGTAGTTTCAATTGGAACATTTGTAAAGAATTGTTCAAAGGCCGCAGCAATGTCCTCATTTGATGTTATTACTTTATCATCTATCTTTAGAGAAAATTCGCGATCCCCTGATTTGGCTTTACCAGTTTCCCTATTTATAATAGTCCAGATTGTTTTAGATTTATTTGAAGACTGGAGGATTTGTTTCTTTATATGTTCGCATTTAGCTTTGTGGCAGACGGCCCTGAATAATTTAGAATATAGTTTAACATACTCTATAAAACTGTGGTCATATTTGTATGTTTTTTTCTCATACAATGCATACAGTGTGTTTCTACTTTTTCGGATGCCCGCAGTGGCCCATTCATTAAACCCTACTTTATTTTCATTGCTAGGTAATTCTCTTAATTTAAAAACATTTTCAAAATTAACTGAAACGACTCTAAAGAAGTCTTCGTAATGGGCGTTAGCATTTAGGGTTTTACCTTTATGAGCAGTTAAGCTACTTTGAAGATGTAATTTAAATGATTCTAGTTTTTTACTTGTAATGGGCCTGCATAGAATAACTTGCTCAGATTTTTCTGAATCTATTTCAAAATTTACAATTTGACCACTGTGATCTGACTTTAAGCAATTCACTGTGGAGTAATCAAAAAAATTGCAATCGCAATAGACGTTATCGAGACAAGTAGCGGTAGTTTCAGTAATCCTGGTGGGCTCTAAAACTGCCTAGCTATCACGGTTCATGAGATACAGCTTGGTGACAGACAGACAGACAGACGGACAGTGAAGTCTTAGTAATAGGGTCCCGTTTGGCACCCTTCGGGTACGGAACCCTAAAAAGAGCGAATCTCGGTCGCCCAGGTACTAAATAAAAAAAGCCACTAGAGACTAGAAATCTCACCTTTCCCAACGTAGAATATGGAGTTGACAAAGGCGACCCACGACGCGTGCTGACTTTGCTTGCCAGCTTTAGCCGGTAGATTGTCCGTGAGCCTCGGGTCAAGCAACAGGTAGGTGAACGAAGTCTTCGCTGTGCCCTCTCTCCATTTCCGGTTGTTGCTGGCGAAGTCAGCGCGCGCTTTACTCTCGAGCTCAGCGTAGACTGAGAGGTCTTGCATCCACGCGTTGTTGCGAAGGGACCGTTCTAGCTCTATGCTGTAGGCTGCGGAAGTGAGGAGCGTGGCTTTTAGGGGAGCCACGGAGCTAGGGGAGGCTCCTAGGCTATAGTCTGAGGGTAGGCTACACTGTTACATAGTTACACATTTGCACCCGCTTGGGTCTAATCTATGGTCTAGGCTAAGCAGTTTACGAGCGAGGAAAGATATGGAGTATTGAGGCGAACTGAGGGGCTCCATCAAGTTAATTAGCGCCAGCAAAGAAAGATAAACCTTTTACAGATCGTATTTGCATAACGAGAGTCTGAACATAATGGTGCTGCTGAATTAAAACCTCAAATTAATAGGACAACGTTTATTTTTTGAAGGCTCTAGTAAAACTCATGGTGTCCCCTAAGTTATTTTTCATTAAAGCCAACGATAGCAAAGATCGTATTGTGAAATGAATTCACTATGACTTGAAATACATTTAAAAAATAGAGAGGTTAAAGATTATGTTTGTTCAGTGGTCCCATAAAACTAAATTCTGGAAGCTGCCGCAAACCATCGTCAGAAGGACAAATCTGTGAGCCCTTCTGAATCTTGAGGCCCTATGCTCTATAGGAGTTACAGGACCGAAGAAGAAGAGAACTGTAGATGTTTACCATTCTGGATGATAGGAAAGAAAACTCTTTTGTTGCCAAATCTAACACACGATAATTTTGAATAAATCATACTGCTGGAAACGGGGAACTAATAAGCTTTGTAAATTTAGTAAAACCAATAAATCACCTCGAAAATAAACATGTCAAAAGTGACAAAAAAGTTTGAAGCTATAAAAAGTATATTTGGTCGAAAAGTTTGTTCTCTAATCTCCATTTACGAATAGGTACAATGAGAAAATATAACTAAACAGTAGCAAAGAGTTTTTTATAACAATACCCAAGAATAACGAAGACCTTCTTACAAAGAAATAAAGCAAGGCAAAAGTTGTTACTGAGGAATTATAACTTGTTTGCGCAAAGTTCGTCACTCTTTTTGCACAGAACTTATGAATGGAGTTTACTACCAAGAAAAGAGTAGGTAAAGTGTTGATGAAGAGAAAACGTTTGTCAGGATCACAGGAAACTCTGGTCTCTGTCTACCCACTCGGGATACAGGCTTGACTTTAAGGGTATGTGTAAAAAAGCAGGCCACCGAAGAGTTTCTTACTTTTTCCTTGCACTGTGGCCACTATCGGTTTCTTCTTCAGCGCCTTCAGTTTCTTCAGATACAAGGTCCTGGTGCTCTGATCGATCGGGCCGGGCCGGAAACCGCGACGTACCAACTCCGCTCTCAGAGTGTTGTTGTCATATTCCACAGACGATGGGAGAGAGGAGGCTATGGAGATGGCCGTTTGGTCGGCGTTGGTGCTGTCTAAAGGCTCCTCAACTGGCAGCCTAGAAGGAAAGAGGGCGGTCAGTTTGTTGGTAGAAACTAACACGAATTGAAAAAGTACGGTTTCATTCTGGTTTTCCATTGTTTCCATTGGCGTACCTATTGGCGTGTTATTTTCTAGGGGTGGGGGGGGGGGGGCTGACAAGCGGTGTTCCATTATTACACTATATCCCAATGCATGTATATACATTGCTACATAGTAACCCACCATCTTGGAGTCCACCCGGCTCCCCTCGTCCTAACTAATTATTATTATTAATTTTCTTTATTGCATTTAAACACCTAGTTTTGCACATAGGCGAGCTTAATGCTTCTTAGCATTATCTACCAGCTTACCTAAGTTATGAAGAAAACATTAACAGGTATTGCAACTAAGAATATTAAATGTACCAATTACTTATTAAGCTAAGCTATGGTCATTTCAATAACAGTTTGGGCTCAGACAGGTGGACAAAAATTGTCACTGACTGGGTGCCACGCGACTGATATCGCGAACGTGACCGACCAAGCGGAGATGGGGGCACGACCTCACGACTTTTCTACCGGGTCGCCACGACCCCCCCAAACAGGGGGTTTGGAGAGCTAAAGGGAAGAAAAGAAGAAGGAAGACATTTATTATACCAACAAGATACAACACAGAAACAAAATAAGCACATAAGTAACATAATATGCACAACAACAGAAAGAAAACTAAATACACAACAGACAAAACGAATAAATAACACAATAGATGTAGCCTGTGGTGTATCTACGTTGC
This sequence comes from Yponomeuta evonymella, assembly GCA_963969515.1. Lineage (NCBI taxonomy): Eukaryota > Metazoa > Arthropoda > Insecta > Lepidoptera > Yponomeutidae > Yponomeuta > Yponomeuta evonymella. The sequence continues at coordinate 12,978,861 of OZ018360.1, read as the reverse complement.
CACAAAAGGCAGCTGACTCAGCGTTGTGCTGAGGAAGTGATCCCTCAGCGCATGCCTAAGTCCAGCAGTGGGACACAATCAAGACTATTTAAAAAAACCGACCAAGTGCGAGTCGGACTCGCGCACGAAGGGTTCCATTATCTATGCAACATTAGACAAAGATCGAATTTGAGAACAGCGCCATCTATAGAAACCAAAAAGAAGCGTTTAACATTGACATTTAACGGCTGTGAAGGTTACATAGATGGCCGCTAGATGGCGAGCGCTGTCTTTAGACAACCTTTGTTGTATGGGAGCCTCCCTTAAATATTTATTTTATTAGGTTTTTAGTATTTGTTCTCAACAGAAATACATCCTCTGTGAAATTTTCAACTGCCTAGCTATCACGGTTCATAAGATACAGCATGGTGACAGGCAGACAGACCGACAGACAGACAGACAGACAGACAGACAGACGGACGGACGGACGGACGGACGGACGGACAGACGGACAGTGAAGTTTTAGTAATAGGGTCCCGTTTGGCACCCTTCGGGTACGGAACCCTAAAAAACGTGCACAAAATAAACTACAAAACCTTTCTATGGGTTTACAAACAATACTCACACAACAGCAGACACAAGCAATCTCTTCTCGATCAGCACTACGTCCTCTTCCTTATCCTCGTACTTATATTCCTCCACTACACTCGCCACGGCGATACTTCCGCCCGAAAAATTACTGGACACCCCACTGCTAGCTGAGGATCGTCTGGTGTTCGAAGCTTTGATGACCGTCGGTATGTTAGTGTCACTCATGCTCGAGGACATCCGCTCATTTGTTCTGTTCTGAACGACAGCCATTACTTTATCCAAATCTACACACACTGAGTTATCATCGGTGAAGAGAGATTGGGAGTGGTCCGGGGTGATTTTTTCAGAAGTGGAGTTGTTGGTTTGATACTTGCATTTCTTCAAACTGCTTTTGGTGTTGTAGTTTTTGTGTATAATACTGTTTGGTGAGCCAGGCAGAGAGAAGTTCTCGTAGACGCTCAGACGTTTGCTTTGTATCTCGGAGTTTGAACACGTGCAGTCTTGACAGTCGTGAACCGTTTGTTCTAAAGGTTTTATTCCACTTATGTAGAGGTGTTCTGGAAGGCATTTTTTTGATAGACAAGTCTTGTAACTTGCTTTAGTTTCGTTTAACTCTTTACTTTTGTTGCTGAGGTCATCTGTGATGAGTGAGTTATGTTCATTAGTGGTTATGTTGGTGTAATCGCCAGTTTTCCGCGGAGCTGACTCGTCGTCTATTAGGATCGTTTCACCGAGTATTGTCGGGTACAATTTGTTCATGACAAGCGATGTTTTGTCGCACCACTCTCGCACCATTTCGGATCTCCTACAGCTGGGCAATTGGCTGTATTCGTCTTGCGTGTTGTGAACCGGGGCGTATTCGGCGATCATCTGATCTGTAGTCACTAGGATTTTGTCTGGAAATGTTAAGAGGTTAATTAAATATAAGTCAATTAATTAATTATAAAGAAAGTTATTAAACAATTGCCACAACTTGTACAATACTACGATCTATGTATAATAATGCTTATAGCATTAAGTCCGCCACATTGCCATTGTATTTTTTACTTATGTGCAATAAACGTATTAATAATAATAATAATAATAATAACCCATTTTCAAATAGTTTTTCTTTTAAGATTAGATTACATTGCATTCTATGATAATTACATTACTAAAGTACATAAAAAATCTCAACATAGTATACAATTATCGCCAATCATGATTTATATAAAAGAATATTTTTTACTGTACACCAGGAAAAAACAAACATGAAATATTTACAAAGATCCAGGATCATGCTTTAAGTATAGGAGCTGACACTGAAAGCAGCTGATCCACGGCATTCGAAGAAAACTCACCTAAATCTAAGCTGTAAGCACACTTAGAACCGAACGAGTCGTCGTGCGGATCCACGACATTGTGCAGGTAGTCGTAGACCTCCCACTGCTGTTCCCGCGCCGCGTAGTCGAAAGCAGACATGTTGTCGAAGTCCCGCCGCGCCGGGTCCCCCCCACAGCCTATGAGCAGCTTTATATTGTCGACGCGGCCCCATATTGCTGCTATGTGGACCGGGGTTATGCCGTCGTCCGTGCTGCAATTAAGACATTACATGGTCGTCACAAGCGATGGTCGATGGGGTGCAAATCTTCTCGAGTTGAGACTACGAAATGGCAAATGCTGCGTAGGACGCCCACCAGGTCGCTGGACCGACGACCTGAGGCTGCCAGAGCGGCTGGATGAGGGCGGGCGAGGACAAAAAGAAGTGAAAGTGAAAATTATTTCACATTTTGTGGTAAAAAGGAACGGGCTCAGCTTTATTGCCGTGACGAAGTTCACAGGGTCATCTAGTGATATCATAGATATTCTATTCCGAAGAAGTCGGGTTGTTTGCTAAGGCGGCTCTTACGTGGAGCATGCTGTCTCGCTCCCACAATTTAATTTTTTTTATATTGTAATAATATGAGTAAACTTTTAATGTGTTCTGAGGGTTTGATGCATAAATAAATTACGGACATTTTAAATATAAATATTGTTGTTTTCCTGCTCCTGTAATTATTAATTTTGGAATCAAATTTTCTCAATCAAAAACTTTGTGCAGGATAAGAAGCATATGCCTTGAATGTTCGCAATTTTATTGTCTTATCAAAGCCTCAGTCCACATTTTTCAAAAGTAAACTGATTTTACTACAATAACTAAAAATGTTGAATCCACGTAAGAGCAGCCACACAAATTCTTTGTTCGATACTTTTTTTGATCGCACTTATAGCCACTTAACAATCAATGTTCTTTATTCGAATTGAAGTCGCTACATTAGCTTGAAAGAGGTGAAGTTTATCTTTAGGTAACATTCAAATGGATGACTCATCTCTCGAATATTTTGTTGTTGTGGTGCAACATATTGCACCATTTTGGGTAGCATGACATCATTGAACTGAGATATTTTTGGAGCTCCGTACCCGGCGGGTGCCAAATGACGTCTCTTTGTCTGTTCTTATGGTCTCTAAAGGGCTTTATTTCTTGAACCATGAGTTAGTTGAGATTTTTACAGAGTATGTGGATTACCCAATTCATATTTGTAACACATGGTTTTACGCATTAAATCAGATCAGTTAATTGCTTCATGTGGTAAAACAGTTCTTAAACAATAAGGCACAGATCTGCAGCGCCACTCCCGTAAAACAATATAAAACCGAACAAATGCGGGTCGGACTCGCCCACCGAGAGAGTTCTATACAAATTTGTTACTTAGATATTATAAATAGTTCAGGAATCAAGTCTCGCCTTTTTTTCCGAACTTTACAGATATTTTTTTATGATTTAATTACTAATGTGTAGTGTTTTCAGATTTTTCCCTATACTTGTAGTATAAGACGATATTACTTGCCAAATTGCATAGTGCTAAGTCAACAGAAAGTACCCTATAAATTTTGATTCCCTTGAGTGTCGAAATATACGTTTTTTGCGGCATAAACGGCCGTATCTTTTTTTCACGTTAACTTAGAAGTTTGATTTCTGCACATCTTTAAGGGACTGTAGACTTGAGTTGGTTTTAATTTTAGCTCGGTACCTCCACGCGTTCCCGAGATAAGAGGTCTTGAGAGACACACGGACGAACGGACAACAAAGTGATCGTTTAAAGGGTTCCGTTTTTTCCTTTTGAGGTACGGAACCCTAAAAATTGGAAAATAAACAAAACTACAAAAGTTGTCCTAAATGAGAAACTGTTAAAGAGGTGTTTCAGGAATTGCACATTTTTGAGGTAACCCTTTGTATTATTTACGGAACCCATGATGCGTAAGACCGACTCGCACATGTCCGGTTTTTTATGGCCTACTGGGGAATACGCAAATACCCAGCACTGGGCAGCAGCAGGCTGATGAGTATGTCTGGCTATCTGCTTGCTATATCAATTCCCTTAGGCGTGAGCGTTCCGTGATGGGACGTGGGGCAGACCACCGTCCTTGCCCTGCGGTCGCCCTTGGTCTGTGACTCTATACATCTTACCGCGAACTCGCCCCACGTCTTAACAAATGTATGTATATTTTTATTATTTTGAGTTGCGCCTATACTGGTGAATTTGGTTTTTAATTGGCTCTCTTTTGAAGGGACAACATACATTTAAAATGTAGTAAATAAGTACTCAAATCAAACAACAAAGTATAAGTACTCGAATCAAACAATATTTTTTATTAATAATACCATACAAATAAACAATGAGAGCATCTGTCTTTTAATCATAAAAGTACTACAAATAAAAGTATAACCTTCCGTTCTATGAAAAACTATAAGTCCACCTCTAAAATCACATTTGATTTATAGTTGAATATGACCTTTCTGAGTTATTCTTATTTTAGATTTTAATAACGAACGCTATTATTACAAAATGATACTTCAGAATCAGTAAAAACTGTGAGTAAGAATTCTGAGGTTAACTCGTCACAGCAATAAAACTATTTGTACTAGAATAAAGTTATGAGTATTGATTACTATTGATAGGCAATCACAATAATTTACTAAGACAGCCTCTTACGCTTCTTTTACTCCACTACAAACTCGACCCGAAGGCAGTGGCGAACATAGACATTCAAGAAACATGTAAATTCACTACGTTGAAATATTTTTCTGATTAAAGATTGATTTTCTACTATTAGAGTTTTTTTTTTATTTCAATTTCAGGAGCTACGTTGTCAACTTTTATTTGACATAGCCCATCTAAAGAGATCTAACTTAAAAATTGGTCAGTAAAAAGGGAACAAACCGTGTAATTGAAAGTATGAAAATAGAACTACACTAGTAGACTCCCACTACTAGTTGCACTAGAGAAAAAGATAAATTTCGTTTGTTTTTTAAAGAAATACAGGAGTTTAATAAATTACTCAACTAAAAGTTCATGTTTCCACGATACGGTGCTACCGTAAATACATAAAAACAAAAGCTTTGCTCACCTTTCCAGCAATAATGGTTCAACTCAAAATTTTACGTTATTGTACATTGTATGGCAAATTGCCTGTGTCTATTTTGTTACTTCCTTTTTTTTTTGTTTGTGAACGTGTGATGTGTGTGTGAAAATGTAAATAAATTGTTTATCTATCTATATTCATTTACTCAGCACTAACCATCAAAATGGCGAGAAATCGAAATACTAATGCTTAAATTTTCGATAGTACGGCTACAACTCTAAATAACTCTAATTTGCTTACAACGGCCACGTGCGCTTCACTTGTAATACAGATTGCATTTAGCGATGTCTCTGTTTTGGTGAGGAAAACCGAGGCTTGTTCGTTCAACACAAAAAGCGAATACAGCGCCATCTAGCTTTGAGCAGTGGAAACAATTTTAAATCAAAGTATTGAGATAAGGAATTCGATCATGTGCATACCTCAAAAATCGAGATTTTTGAGTTAGCTCCCTTTAGATTAAAAAAATAATAATAAAAAAATATATTTACTGTGTAACCATAGCATTATATATATCTGGGTTTCGGCAGGGCGATGTGCGATTATTTACCTGATATTTGGATCTGCACCATGCTTCAGCAAGATTTCGGTGCAGTCTCGTGATTTGTCCTCGGGCTCCACTCCCACAGCCAAGTGCAAAACACTTATACCTTTGCATGGTAATACTTTGTTGATATCTATCAATGTGTCGTGCAGGAAACACTCCACAGATCTGAAAATAAAATCTTTTTAACACAAACAAAACAAACTTCAAGAATGAGCACCTAAAAAGAAAAGAAATGTGTAACTGAAATTAAAAAGATGCCTTTGCTAATTTTATTAAGGACCTCATCAACAGATGCTGATCACATTTATATGGGACCACCCATGGGCGCAGCAAGGTAAGGGCAGGGAAGAGGGGCAGGGCAGGCTCGGTCGGAGTACTTCCGAACTAATGACCGCGCCCTCCCCTACGAAGATCAGGGCGTGCGTCGTATCCGAGCGCCTTTATCTTCTAAAAGCCTTGCTGATTTAGATAGATAGAATATTCTTTATTGTATCTACACCAGGAATTACATATGAGAATTTAACAATAATATAGTACAGTACCTACAATTGGCGGCCTTATTACTAAAAGTAATTTCTTCCAGACAACCATTGACGGAAACAAATGAGAAGCTAAATGACGGGTAGTCGGTGGAACTAAACAATACTAAGCAAGATAGTTAGGTTTTGTGGCCCTTCGGCCCTGCACAGAAGGGACGTGAGGCGAACGCGCGAAAATAAAGCATCGTCTTTTCAACTCATTTTCATACAAAATGTACTGAAGGGACGCAGAAGAGAGGGCGACGAGGGCGCGTCGCGTCTTTTCCGCGCTCTCGCCCTACGTCTCTTCAGTGTGGCCAGGGCCTTAAAGATCTTCCGTCAGAGCAATCCTTGTAGGAAAATACTACCTACTAGTTGATACCCAAATTGCGATATGCATTAGGTATCAACAAAACATGGAACATTGTCATTTTTTGCATTGCAAGCGGGCGTTGCTGTCGGGGAAAAAAGGCGCAGGTCAGTCAGATCTACATAATTAACCAGAATTTTACTTGTATTTCTAAACTTTTACTGTGCTCTTAGCGCACAACCCAAAAGGGGTCATTTGTATCTGTAGGTAATCCTAATACCCTTAATAGTATGAAAAATACAAAATTTTAATGACATGTAGCTTTAACATGAAATAAAAGGGCTAGGTTGGTGGTTGGAAAAGTTTGTAGGGGATGAGATGCTGCTAAATTAAATGATTCAGCTTGGGAAACATTCGACCTTGACATTCTTTGGTCAAATCAATCCTCATAGGAAAATGATACCTACTTGGTCATTACCCAAATTGAAAAATTTTGTGGTCTTACTGCAATCTGCCATTAAAATCAACAAAATATAGAATGTGACAGTGTTTTTTTTTAACAAAATGGCGAGATATATACCTAAGCTTTTCTAACACGCATTCCATCATAATATGGGGTTATTTTTATAATACGAAATTCCTGAAACATTTCAATTAAAGTTAGTTAGTCTTATATTGTTTTAGCTTTGTAGCACTGTCATCAGTCATAACCAAGCACTATTACATTTTGGTCACTTACATCTGTAATCCACTGTGAGTAGTGTGACCATGTTCTCTATCTATCCTTCATAGTATGAAAATGATAAAATCTTATTGGCATGTAGCCTTAACTCGAAAGAGAAGGACCAGGATGTTGATTAGAAATGTTGTAAGGATCGAGCTGCTGCTAGACTAAATGAATCAGCTTCTATCACCTTGGAGAACTTTGGCCAGGTCAATCCTTGTGGAAAAATGCTATTAGTTTATACCCAAATTGCAAATATTTGGCGCGCACTAATGCACACCTATAATTTTTTTTTAAATTCATTTTTGTATGATAATTTACCTAAGGCACATACATTCATACAATGTTGCAAAAACATGTTAGTTTATTGGGCATGGGGTCATGACACAGGGGTGACATGGGATAGAACCAGCTCTACATAAGTAAATACTATTTTGTGAAAAACCTCGCATATACAGGAACTAAGTGAATACCTATATTTTTTTAATTAACGGAGCTCAATTTTTGGAGTATGTATATTTTATACTAAACGTATACAAAAAATCCTGGCTTCACCCATGGGAGCACCACTGAGGTTCCCATTTTCAACAAAAAAAGATTGAATAAAATCAGACAAAAAAATATTATTGCATTGAGAATCTCCTCTTTTTGAACCCATTACATAAAGTAATTAATAATTCATCCATCCATCCATCCATCAAGTTCACTTTGTTATGCATAAACTATTTTCCAAGGTTAAAATCAGGGAGGCCTGGCCCTGAAAAGTATTGGCCTGCCACGCCAATACCCAATAAATTTCATGAAATAAACTGAAATCCCAGGGTGGGCCAATCCTAGACCATACTGGGTGGGTTCAGCCCCACTAGGCTCCCATCCCTATTTACGTCACTGATGTAATATACAGATGACAGCAAGTCATCCTTTACGTTTTAGTTGCAAAGTTGCCAGTAATGTAGAGGTTGATGTGCAGTGCAGTGCACTGTCTTATGCAGATCACTGTCATAATATCGAATTGCACAAAATTATTCCAAAACTTCTCTTATTTCGCAATTCGAATTAAAATCGAATGCACAAATTAGTTTTTTTAGTCTCTATTTCCTGTACCAAATTATTAGTACATAATATCATAATTCAATGATAATATGTATAGATGACACAATATTTTTTGAAAATGGAAATCTGAAGATCTTGGATACCTACCTTGTATCGCCGTTCTGTATTAGGTCGTAGAGTTTAAATGACTCCCTATACGTAGAACCCATCTTGAGAACTGAAACCAAACTAAATTCTCGCAAGCTATTTGGTCATTATCAATGGTTTTGCAACGGTTCACTTCCTCTATGGCTTCCGCTGGTGGAAACAACTTTATTTATAGATTTGAATGTAGAATATAGAAACGAATACTGATTTAGGCGCTATAATAAGTCCACACTTAGGTTTGGCAAATTAATCACATTTTTTTTCAGTTGTTTTCGCAAATTTTCAAATTAACGTCATAATTTTGCAGAACACAATCCTCAGGCTTTGTTTGTTTACGTTTGGTCTGCGTTCCGTTCAACGAATATTACTTTCATTTGAAAGATATTTTTATTGAAACTAAATAAATATGGCTTATCATTGAATAGTTTTTTGATCTGGACTAATTTAATTTTAATAAAATATTTTTTTGCAAATGAAATTAGTTTATGAAGTTAACGTTCCGTTAATTAAATATCTCAGATTAATAATCTGAGTTTAATATACACGATCGCCATAATCTCAGATTAATGAGGCCAGTAGGTACGTCCTGAAACTATTTTCATTGGCTAGGTTTTTAATTGTATTCTGTCTGAAAAGTCCTTAAAGTTATTTCGTACAATCTGTGGTACAATCATAGAAATTTATGACATCATGGGTAAAATGAGCACCGTCTTTTTTTCTAACAAAAGTGAAAAGTCGATATTGTTGCACGCACGATACACAGTTCAAGCCAGCTAACTTGTACGCATTTCAACCATAGCATGAATTGGCATGAATATAATAATGTTAATTAATTATTTATACGGACGCAATGCGTGGGATTCGTTGGCTTTATGGTTGGCAGCACGCATTTTCTCTCGCTCTTTTGTGTGTTGAGAAAGAAGAGTGAAACAGAGTGCTGAGATAAGTGCTCTACTTTTATGATCCGGGACCTCAGATTAATTCCGGGACCACGCTCAGCATCGTGAAATATACCTACCTAGGTACTTATCTATACAATCTCAGCAGTGCTGCCAACAGCTAGACATCTTACAAAATGTTGCTAGATTGCCAGTTTTGTTTACCCCAAAAAGTTGCTAGAAGTAGTTAAATGTTACAGTAGAATAAAATCACAAATTCTGATATGTAATAACGTTTATTTTTATTAAATTGAACAAGAGCGTTGAAAATGTGATTAAAAAAATAGTTAAAAATTATTATAAATAAGATGTTCATGGACCACAGGATCAGAATATTTCGTTGCTTTGGAATATTTTTCGGCTGCACCCATTTTATGAAGTATAGGTATCTTAGGGCAAAACACTGTCATAGCAGAATTTGCCACTTTTTCTAAAGTAGTCTAATGCAGAGTGTGGAATTCGCACGTCTCATGATAAAATGAAATGTTGCTAGAAAAAGTAGCTAAAAAATTTAGCTACAAGTTTTATTAAATTGTAGCTGTCTGACACCAAAAAATAGCTAGATCTAGCTATAAAGTAACTAAGTTGGCATCACTGATGCTCAGCATGATGGTCATTGACATCTTGACAGTGTGACCAGATTCAGTATTTTAATACTTGTTTGGTATATTTTATCGACTATTTCGAGCATCAGTATCTTGTAGGTATATAGGCGGAAGTAAGTACTTTTGGGTATATTTTGTATAAAAAGTTATGGCAACTTCGTAGCGATCGTCCCAGCGAACATTGATGTTCAGGGAATTACCCGGATTTAGTCTATATTTCATTTAGGAGCGAAGATCAGTAAGTGCGTTTTTTGTTTGTTTTTATTTTACTTGACGCATCCATCCAGAAAGCATGTCTAGTTTTCAGCAAAGTTATTTGGCTAAGTGGGAACAAATTCCGGAGCGTTCTTCGTGGCTTTCACATTATAAAGATGACGAATAGGCCGCCTTTTGCAAAGCATGCAGTGCGAAACTCCAAAGCAGATTAGCATCTATAATGCAACATGCAAATAATAAAAAGCATAAATCGAACTTGAAAAAAATATAAAGGACAGTCAAACGTAAGCATTACTTGTTATAATTATATTCTTTTTGTTGTGGTTATAATTAGCGTTACGGTACCTAAAGTCAAGAAAAAAGAAAGAAGCCCGCCCCCAACTTGAAACGTTTTAATTAGTGGATGGTCAAAAATGTCCAAAAAATTTTTGTTTGTTTCCAGGTTGATACATTTTTCAAAAAGGTACTATTGAAAGCCACGAAGCCGAAGACGAAGCCAAGAAAGCTGAGTTGTGTTTATGCAGTTTTCTTTCAGAACACAACATTCCTTTTAGAGCTATGGGCCATCTTAATAAAATTCTAGTGAAATGTTTTCCCGACTCCGAAATTGCGAAAGAAGTTTCATGCAAGAGAACCAAAGCAGCCGTTAGTAACTTATAACGTTTTAGGGCCTCAATTTTAAAAATGTATGATTGAAGACATACTTCGCACTGCTTCTCTGTCAGGTAAGGTAAACTTCTATTAGGTATGCTACACCTGGCCAAAAAGCGGGTTTTTCCGCACGCTACGCGTACGGGAAAACTCACTATAAGGCCAAGTGACGACATAATATTATGCAAACAACACGGACTGTAAAATAGAAAGCCCTCTATCGTATATTTATGATTCTCGCCTGCGGCTCGGGCCTTAAACTTGTGCGATATAGGCCTTTCTTTATTTTACGGCCCTAGTTATGTAATGTACTATTATGCCACATCTGGCCAAAAAGTGGGTTTTTCCGCACGCTACGCGTATGGGAAAACCCAGTTTGAGGCCAAGTGACGACATAAAATTGTGTACACAACACGGACTGTAAAATAGAAAGCCTTCTATCGCATATTTTTGACCCTCGCCTGCGGCTCGGGCCTTAAACTTGTGCGATATCGGCCTTTCTTTATTTTAAGGCCCTAATAACTATTGTTACTACAGTCAAAGTGTTGGCGATTGCAATCAAATACTTCTCTGAAAGCTAATGTACAGTACAAACCACATTCCTTGATTTAAGTAGTTTACCGCGGATCATTTATTTAATGCTTTGTCATCAAAGTTATCTGAATTAGGTTTAGACTTAAAGGACTTCACACACGGCAGCTGTAATGTACATTACATCCCGAGATGTATAGCTTTAAATAATTATATTAAAGTATCACACACACAACAGGTAATGTAATGTATCTTTCCCTTAGTCCATTGATATGCGTCTCACTTTCCAGTATTTTCGTATAGCTCTGTATCCCAAGAAACGAATATGTAAAAATATACATTGTAGCTGTCGTGTGTAAAGTCCTTTAAAGAAGTGATGGGATTCGCTGCTGATACTACGAATGTGATGTTTGGTCAACACTTTGGCATTGTTGCAAAGATTAAAGAAGTGAACCCAAAGTGCTTTTTCATAAAAGGTGTTAGCTAGTCTAGAAATTTTGTACAGATGGTAAAAGAAGTATATGGATATTTTTCTCAAAGCAGCAAGCATCAAAAAGAATTTACTATTTACTATTGCGTCATTATATAAGGTGGCTATCGCTTCATGCTTCCATTAGTAGAGTAACTGAGCAATGGAGGGCACTGCAGTTGTTCTTTCAAGACCAACACTTAAGTGATCGTATTATGCCATCAGAATTTTTATATCATTCTTTTACTAGTGATACAAACAAATTGTATACATTTTGCCGATTGTAAACAACATTAACATAATTTTTCAAGGCATTAAAAGATTATACGATTTCCCTGCATTGAAAGATTATACGATGATTCATCTAGTATGTACTTGTCGATTTTGGGTTGGTTCATGAAAACTAATTATATCAAAAACACGGACAACGTATTTACGTTAGATCCAAAGTCTTATGTGAATTATTGGCCATTGAATGATAATTATGTACTTATCCATATCATTCAATTCGGATCCAAGTGGGTCAAGAAATAATTAAACACAGGGGAAACATAAACAAATTACTGATGTTTTCAGAAGGTGCCAATCTTTTTTAATTGAGTTGAGGACACAATTGAAATCACGTTTGCCTTTTGAAAATCAAATTTTCCAAGAGCTCAAATTTCTTCACCTACACACTGCCGTAAATAAACAATTTCGCAGCTTAAGAAATGTAATAGAAACTTTCCCATACGACGTACAGCCAGAACAAATGCAGTTAATTGACGAAAAATATAGAAACCTCAACTTACAAACAAACAAATACTTGATCGCGTAGTAAGAGATTTATTACAATCTTCGAGTACTGGCACACCCCTTTCTTGTAAACAATTTTGGGTGGTAGTTAATAACAAAAAATAAAAGTTTGAGTAAATCTCTATCATGTACCTATAACGGTATCGAATGCTGCATACGAGCGCATGTTTTCACAGATAAATTTAATAAAAACGGAACAAAGAAACAGATCTATAAACAAAAATTTAGGTATCAGCAATTTTCAAAACAAAGCGTGGTGTAAGAGATGAAGGAAGTTGTGTTAATTTTAAGCTTTCGAAAATAATGTTAAAATACAATTCTAACATTTACTGTGATGATTGAATGAATAACCCACCTAACTGCAAAGTGGGTTACTCGGAGCTGCAAGTGATGTAAATTGCTTTGGCCAGATGTGGCTGCCTGTACGTAATTCAGAGAAGTTTGTAAAGAGGCTCGAAATTTTGCTGATGTCTGCACTTGCCCATTAGCTCAGTTGGGCTCTCCCGCTGGCACGGTTAGCCAGAGGTCGCGGGTTCAAGTCCCGGCGTGGGTGGAATTTTTAGCCTCTAAATAGGTTTTTGAATAAAACCTGTTTTGGAAATCAGTATTTTTATTGGTATCTTATCCCTGTGCAAGTAAGTCGGTATATTTCAGTATTTTTCAGGTGCTTCAGTTGTTTTTGTAAAATTTTATCTGGTCACACTGCACCTTGAGTTCTTGACATTGACAGTTTCATTTATCACATGATGACATTTACGTCATATACGTGTCTTTCGTCACTTGTCAGAGAGGTGAAAGTTTATTCTTTCCTTCTAATTTTTACCGGTAAATTACAATATTATACCATCTAAACTGAAACGACCGCTACGTCTCTGATAGTTCAAGTGATCGCCGCTTCAGTCGACCTTACATCGGTAGAAGATTTATTTCTCGCTCGCATATTGAATGAAAGAAAGCTGTTCAGTGGTAGTAGGTCAATAGTGTTGTTAGTGGGGCGCGTTGGACGCTGCTGACGTCGGCAGCGCACGAGTGGAGCGCGGGACGCGGCTCGCGCAGTCTGTAGCCAGCGCAGCACTCGCTAGTCGCTAGTTGCACTCATCCACGGTTAGTGATCTCCGCGAGTTTCGCTCACAACTAACCAAATAAGTTCATATAACCAACCATGGGCGGCAAAGTAGAAAACGTCGGCATTCTAGCCATGGAAATGTATTTCCCGTCGCAATACGTCGACCAAGCGGATCTGGAAATGTACGACGGCGTCGCCGAAGGCAAATACACCATCGGCCTCGGTCAGAGTAAGATGGGATTCTGCTCGGACAGAGAGGATATTAATTCTCTGTGTCTCACCGTGCTACACAAGCTGATAGAGAAGAACAATATCAACCTCCATGACATTGGCCGCCTAGAGGTGGGTACAGAGACTATCATTGACAAAAGCAAGAGTGTGAAGACCTTTCTCATGACCCTGTTTGCCAAAGTTGGTGCTACAGATATTGAGGGCATAGATTCAACTAATGCTTGCTATGGAGGCACAGCTGCATTGTTCAACAGTATCAACTGGGTGGAGTCGTCATCTTGGGATGGAAGGAAGGCTATAGTGGTGGCTGGTGACATTGCGGTGTATGGCAAAGGCCCTGCGAGACCCACAGCAGGTGCAGGAGCTGTAGCTATGCTCATAGGCCCCGATGCGCCACTTGTGTTTGACCGTGGTGTGCGGGCTAGCTACATGAGGCACGCCTACGATTTCTACAAACCAGACTTGGCATCAGAGTTCCCTTATGTTGATGGTAAACTATCAATCAAATGCTACCTCAGTGCTCTAGATAATTGTTACAATTTATTCTGCAAGAAAATGAGAAAGGAAGAGCCAGATTTCAAAGGGCTGCTTAGTTTAGATGGCATGCTGTTCCATTCCCCTTACTGCAAACTTGTGCAGAAGTCGTTGGCTCGAGTCTGCTTTAATGACTTTCTGAACCAAGCACCTGAAGAAAGGGAAAATCAATTCCCAGGACTTTCGCAGTTCAGCAATCACAAGCTCGAAGACACATACTTTGACCGCGATCTCGAGAAAGCATTCATGACCTACAGCAAACAGCTATTTGATGATAAGACAAAGCCGTCTCTGCACTTGGCCCGCAATGTAGGAAACATGTACACTCCTTCATTGTATGGTGGCCTAGCGTCTTACCTTGTGAGCAAATCCCCAGAACAACTGATAGGCAAAAAATTCGCCCTGTTCTCTTATGGCTCTGGCCTGGCCTCAACTATGTATTCCATTAACATTTGCAATGACATGAGTGCCGGATCTAAGTTGCAAAAGCTGATCGGTTCCCTGCACCAATCAATAGGTCTTTTGGAGAAAAGAGAGAAGGTGGAACCTAGTCAATTTACAAGCATCATGGATAACAGAACTCAGAACTACCACACTGCTCCATACGAGCCTTCTGGCTCTGTGGATGCCTTGTTTCCTGGTACCTATTACCTTGTGAAAATTGATGACCAAAGAAGGCGCACTTATGAGAGGAAAGCATGAGGTAGTTAGTAAATATTCTAGTGAATACTTGTTTGTCTGGTGTTGGACACATTAGAAAGTGTTTGATTAGTTGAATTTTGTTTTTATTTAATATAAGTTCAAGTTTCTCAGGCCTCTTTATGTAAAAGAGTGTATTAGAATATTTATTATTTCCTGTTTTCTAAGTTATAAGTTGCAATGACCAAATGATAAAAATAAAGCATTTTATATAATTTCATTCATGAGTGAGGTTAAATGTATATTTACAGATAAGTTGCAATTTATATTTTACTTGTATTTGGTAGATAGGTTGGGATTTTTTGTTTTCTAAGTATGTCTTGTCTTAAAATTGATTGCTATAAATGGTGGTATGTAACTTATCATTACACTTTGAACTTTGGTCTCAGTACTTAATGTGGAAAAAATCACAAAAGTACCCAAGATGTTAAAAAACTAATGCCCGGCCCAAAAACTATGCATACTAGACACCGCATACACCAAAACAAACTACTGTAGCCATATTGTTTTAAATAAATTGAATTTTTTGGGTTACTTATTAAAATATAAAAAATGTTAGCATGGAGCCAAAGAGATGTTTGGTATATGTTACTACTAAGATTCTCTATTCTCATAGAAAGTCAATTCTCCTAAGCCATTGATTTCCCAGGCATAGAAAAAGTTTGTGATGATGCAGAGAATAAGTGGGTTTTGGGAAGGTTTTATCAGTAAATTAACGATACTATGGACTAAAGTTCAACAACTAGACAATGCCTAGTGGTTCACCACACAGTAGTGCCTCTACAATGACAGGATGTACGAGTATAATCAAGTATTAACGAATTGGTGCTCTCTATTGTTTTCTAATTAGATTGTAATTGGAAATAAAACAAATATCACAACAAGGTACTGGAATATTTTATTTGTAGGTAGAAAAACGTACGCTAAAATTAAGAATGGAAATTCAATATAAATAATGCAAATTGTTGTAAATTAAATCGCGTCACGTCCGTTTAGTGCTTGTGGTTTAGTGTCTATATTGATTGTCTAATTCCATGCCCGATTGCTTGTGAAATTCGAGTTAGGTACCATATTGTCCTAGTAAACCATGAATTATAGTTCTATGAAATGGGGCCCTGTGGCCTAATTACGCTCACCAAATCCTGAGCGATTCCAATCGTCTAACTGTCAAATTCCATACTAATTTATATTATAAATAGACAAATCGGACATGTGTTTTCGGGCATTAGTTATTCGGCTATTGGTAATTTGATGTTAGGTAGGAGACCCACTAAAAACACATAAATAAGTTAAACGAATATAACCTTTAAATTCGATGTAGGTACTGTAGAAGTATAATTTGGAGCCCGGTGCGAAGTTACATGACCAGTACATTTGAAGTCGGTTTTTAAAAGAAATATTTATTTATTATTTATTTAAAAAAAATAATTTCACGATTTTTTGTAACTATCATTACGACTTCGTCAAGCAAATGCAGAAAGCAAGTGCGCGAGTCACTATAAAAAGATAAGATAAAGTTTATTCGTCCAAAGTACAAGTTTAAGCATATAAGTCACTCACATTATATGGTACATTGGTTTACTGGTACCTATGCGTAGTAATAGTTGCTTGGTATTCATAGTAGGCTACGAACCTGTGTTGTGAAATACCAGAACCTTCTTTTAAACAGTATTTTCAAAATTAATGTAGGTAGGTAGTCGCAACTTACGAACGGTAAACTTGAGGCAAGAATGTTTCAGCCTCAGAACACAAAAAGATGTTCTGAGGTTTCAGCCAAAGCAATCTTGACTTGAGGACAATAATATAACTTAACTACTGAAACTAAGAACCTAAGTAAAACTTTTCTGACAGTAACAAAAATTTTTTTTTACATGTTGCCTTTGATTTTGTAGGTTGGCTTATATAACAAACACATTATTAGACAGTATTATTACACTTAAATACAACTTTCGCGCTTTTCAGAATAAAGAATAGAGGAGCACCAGGAGACAAGGTCTTTAATACATCGCACCCTTAATCCAATACCGTCACTAAACAAAAATTTCTAAATTTCTGGTTTTAATGCCATCTATCGCAAATATTAAAAAGTAACGCTGACTGCTAAGCGCTGACTAGTTCACTTAAATTCCTATTTAAAACTGTAGATGGAAAACGAAGCATAATACAGAACTATATACATTTCTACACATTGAAAATTTTTAATAGCTTCTCCTGCACAATTTACATTTTTCGCTTAATGCCAGTATTGGATTAAGGGTGCGACATTATGTAAAAATATTGTGTGTGTGTGTGTGTGTGTGTGTGTGTGTGTGTGTGTGCGTGCGTGCGTGCGTGCTTGCGTGCGTGCGTGTATTCATCGCATTAATTCAAGAAATATCATTTTCTTGACTTTGATATCTTTATATTATGTAGAAAAAAATGTTTGTTTACACCCAGACTAAAGCCGAATGAAATCAAATATAGGTGTTTATACTAACCTACTCAGCCCATTCATTGAGCATTACGTATCAGCCCGGTTTTGTTTGAGCTTCTCATTCTTGCAACAGGCGTTTGGTCGTAGAATTAGAAGGCATAAAACCGCATTCCGTACAAAGTGAGAAGCAACGAAATGGCCAAATTGGCATTCTTAGCGTAGGTAGCCGGTTGTCGGTGTGCTAGGGACGTCACTGAGGAGATTTATCGCCATAGCTCTAATAATTTTCGCCGATTTTATTTATTTTTCGCGTAATTATGACTTTGTTTATCGATTTCTTGCGTTTTATGAACTTGTGGCGTTGTAAGGGTTCAATGAATATCAAAAGCGGAGATTGACCTGTAATTATACAAAAAGGTATTTTCACATTTTTAAGATTAATTGAGAGAATTTTAAAAATCAGCTGCGTACAGAACTGCAAGCGCCACAATTTAAAAAGTTATTTTATTGAGGCGATTTTGGGCTGCAACGCTGAAAATTCAGGCGATTTGGGCTGTAAGAATTTAGGAGATCTTTGGGCGACTGTTTTTCATTGGCGACGACATTGGCCGGCCAGCATCTGGTAACACTGCTTATTCACTCACTCTTTGCGGTAGTAAGTCTATGGCCAAGGATGCATAAAAAGTAGGTGGGTCAAAGTCCGCATTCCTTCCACGATTTCATTAACTTTCTTTCAACGGACATGGCACTTGGGGTCCCCACTTCACCAATAGGCTTTTGTTGTTTTCTGGGTTCCGTACCCACCCAACGGATGCAAACGGACTTTATTACAGGCGCGGATCCAGCCCTCAAAATAGCTTGTGGTCACCAGCCACCAGAAAATCGGTCAAGTTCGAGTCTGAGTATGTACTCGCTCATGATTGATAAAGCGCATCCCTACAAAGGAAATACTGAACTTTACAAGATTTTGTATAGTTCAGCGAGCAAAACAGTGGGACAAACACTAGTAGATTAATATTCATAAAGGCATTGGATAAAAATCAATCTCAATATCAAAACTCAATAGGCCGTGAAAATGTGACGTCACAATTCTATTAGGTTTGTGGGCATGCCCAGTGTGCCCACAACGGTGGATCCGCACTTGCTCTATTACTATGGTAATAATAATCATTTTTGTTTACTTCGGATTACCAGATTCATATTTGGTTAGTACATTTTATTCGGTTAAATACCTACAGATTCATAGTTGGTTAGGGAAACCGATATATAAAATGTGCAATACTTACGAAAGTTTAAGTTGTAAAAAAATTTAAACTTATGTTTATGTTAGTAGCAATTATAGCTAGGACAAAGAACATATTATGATGACGATGTCTGTCTGCCTGTTTGATCTCTTGAACTAAAATAGGTAGCTTGTAATGTCTCTAAAGGAATCGTGTTTTCATAAATAAGACCGACACACTCTACCTAATTGGGCTATTTCAGAAATCGCGACTTTTTAAGGTAACGTAGGTAACCCTATTCTTCTACTCGACAATACGATCAAAAAGATTATGCTCTTAATAAAGATCATACCTACTAAAAGTGCTAGCGGGCTGTTATGTTCGGTGCTTTTGTACTCGTCAATACGAGCCTACACAATTTTTATTACGCTGCGTGCTCCCCTCTAACATAATTGAGTAAGTATAGACTATATAGACGAGTCAACACAATAATGTTATCTACCAGACAGGTTATCGTAGGTAACCGCGTCACGTCAATGAGCAAGTAATCTTTGAACCTTTTCTACTCCAGTCATATTGTTATCGTGGAAGCGTCGCGCGCCGTCGCGCGTCGAGGCTCAGGAGAGATAAAGGTTTTCCGTCTGTCTGCGTATGTACAGTTGACAGCACATCAGCCTTTACACGCGTGCTCTCTGCTCAGTGACGTTATCATTGTTATCAAAATTCTTTAATTATTGCATAAAAAGTTTTTCACACAGGCGAGCATAATGCTACTTGGCATTATCTACCAGCTTACCAGTTTTGAATTAGCTTAGCTGGTATAGTCCGCACAGGTTCTTTAGGCGGTAACGTGAACATAGTCACAGATCGTTTCCACATCGCTTACTGTCTTTACAGTGTATGACTACTTTAGTAATTAACTAATAGTAGTTACTACGCATCACACAACGTCAATTACTCACACGTACACTGTAAAGACATTAAGAGATGTGCAAACGATATGTGACTATGTTCACGTTACCGCCAAAAAGATCTGTGCTGTGCGGACTATATTTAGTTATGGTATTTACTAGTGAACTTTAATATAATATACATACTTAATATACTTACAACTATAATATACTTACAACTTTCGATCTCAGAGTTCTGAATTTGTACCATCCGATTTTTAGGGTTCCGTAGTCAACAAGGAACCCTAATAGTTTCGCCATGTCCGTCCGTCTGTCTGTCTGTCCGCTGCTTAGCACAGAGACGATAAGTACTAAAGAGCTAAATTTACATATTTATTAAGCCAACAAAGCGGTAGAAAAAAAAAAATTGAAAAAAAAAATCTACTGTAGGTACACCTAAATTAGTCAAGCATTTTTTTTTCGCCTACACCATAGTGGAGGGTATGGTTAAATTGGTCGTTTAAAAATATTATAGGTGAAGGAATACCACTTTTTGATTTAGGGTTCCGTTTACGAAACATTAAGCTTAAAAGCGCAATTTTTTGTCAAGTTGTGCGTCCCCCCCCTCTCCTAGCTAAGCGGTTTATTGTAGAAACGTGAAAAAATTCAGGGCAGTAGCACATATAATGAAATTAAAAGGAAAAATATCACGGCTAAGTAGGCTTTTCAAGTTAATGAGTAATAGGCGACAAACATATAAAAGGAAAACTTCGTACAAAATTCATTGAACACTACTTTAATGAAGTTGTTAGTTTTGTAAAGCTGCCCTCTTTCTACGGAGCCCTACACTGTGCGTGTACACGCACCTGGCCGGTTTTTTTATTTATTCTTATCTTACGCGGTTTTACAGGTTTTCTGATCCGTAATGGCGCTGTCCAATAGGCAGGAAAAGAATAAAAAAAAGTCAATAGATATTCTCTTATGTAAGTAGAAAAACGTCAATAGATATTCTATTATGTAAGTAGAACAATGATTTACCAATCAACCGCGAATATATTAGGCGGGCAGGAGGGCCGAGAATGGACGGAATGGATGGTATCATTGGATTCAATGATGGTATGTATGTACGAGATTGGGCGAGGCCTATGTCCAGCAGTGGACTGACACCGGCTGATTATGATGATGATGACGTACGAGGTTGGCAGGGGACCGGGAAGGTTGGCGTGACTATAAAGATATGTATGCCTCTGAGGCCTTTGTCCATAAGTGGATGAGTACGGGTCCAACAGTGGATTGACTGATAGATAAATATAACATACATACATAAACTCACGCCTGTATCCCAGAGGGGTAGGCAGAGACCAGGGACTACCACTTGCCACGATCCTGACAGATCACTTTCGTTTCATTAGTCGTTGCATGCACGCACGCCGGTTTCGAGTACTTTACCCTTTGCTAATATAGGTATCACCTATTTATACATATAAATTGTACTTAAACCCTGATAAGTATTATCATGTATTATCTATTAAACAGCGCCATTAGAAAGCGGAAAACCCGTAAATAATTACCTATGAAATAATACGTCACAATCTCTAATTGACGAATTTCAGGTAGGTAATTTATTTTTACTAAGTATTCATAATAAGGCCGCCAATAGTACTGTACTATATTATTGTTAAATTCTCATATGTAATTCCTGGTGTACATACAATAAAGAATATTCTATCTATCTATCATTTCATATGTGACAGACAGTACCTACTACGCAACGTTCATGACAAAAAGCGTCGTTTTGAGTTTGAATCCTATCGGAGATCTTTGCTTTAATTTAGCCTTAGAATGAACTCACCGGTATTATAGACAGATCATGGGCCTAATTATGCGCACCAAATTCTGACTGATTCCAATCGTCTAACTGTCAAATTAGTATGGAATTTGACGGTTAGACGTTTGGAATCGCTCAGGATTCGGTGAGCGTAATATAGGGGCACGTATGTACAGAATGCCTTCGCAAAGGTACACATACTTATTTAATTTCAAACAACTTTTGTCTAGATATAGAAAATACAGAAAGCATTATCATTCACTAAATATCAGTAATAAATATGAATCGCAATTATCTATTTAATGGCTTTTATAGTAACTGTTTAAAAAAATTGTTTACACGTAGACAAAAGCTGAATGAAATCGCCAACCCGCCTGCCAAGCGTGGCGATTATGGCAAGACCCCTCATCGTTATGAAAACCATGAGGGAGGCCTGTGTTCTGCAGTGGACGTCTCGGGGCTGATGATGATGATGAAAGAATATGCTTACTTAAAATTGCAATTTACTTACTGAATGTTCGGAAAAATGATTTGTTGGGTTTCACAAATTATTTTACCCAAAATTCAGTAAATTATTCACAATAATTGTCAGCGACTCTTTATAACTTGAATACCTGCTACCAGCACAGAGAAAAAAACCGTACGTAACAGAACTACTATTTCTGAAAAGACTGAGCGTTACGGAGCCTTTACTAGATTTAAGAAGGTATATAAAAAAATCTGTATTGATTTTCGGGACATTTCAGGACAGATTGTATCGGGTTTATAAGACTATTGCACAGGATGAGTCACCAGCACATCAGCCTTTACACACATAGGTACACTCTACGGGCGACTTGGCAACTAAAATGTAGAGGTTGATGTGCTCTCGAGTGTACAAGAATGACCTAGCGTACCTGGATGGTTACGAAATTATCGCTGTGACGCTAATTTGTCTAAAAGTAAACATAGCTCTATACCAATACGGCTGACTGATTTTAGATACTACCACAGACACTATATTTATAAAAAACCGGTCAAGTGCGAGTCGCACGAAGGGTTCCATGCCTTTATCTATACAACATTTGAATATTTGAAGCGTCTACCTCTACCTGTTGCCGTTATTCATATCGAGCAAAAAACGGCAAAAAAGTCACGTTTGTTGGATGGGAGGCCCCCTTAAATATTTATTTTATTCTGGTATTTGTTGTTATAGCGGCACAAGAAATACATAATCTGTGAAAATTTTAACTGTCTAGCTATCACGGTTCGTGAGCCTGGTGACAGACAGACAGACAGACGGACAGTGGAGTCTTAGTAATAGGGTCTTTTACCCTTTGGGTACGGAACCCCTAAAATCGTGTCGGCCGCACGTGGCCGGGCTTTTTGCGCTAGTATTTTACATTGTACTCTCTGCACGATGTTTTCCTTCACTGAGGCGAAGCCGCGGCTTGGTTGGCTCCGCTCGTATTGTATTGACTTGTCTTTCCTGTGGGCTAGGCCGACTAAGCCATCATGATAGTGATGATAGTATAGGTGCTGGGCAAGCCTACTTCATCTAAAAACACTGGCACTGCAGCGTCCGAGTGGTCCCTTCACCGATCTAGTGCGAGTGAAGGTGCCACTGGACGCTGTATAAATCATCAAGGCCAAATCCCCAGGTCAATCAGGCCAAAGTTTTGTCCTCTCTAGCCGAAAAGTTTTTTAGGTTTATGCAATCTGGACAGTCCTTTAAAACTTACAAAAACGTAGGTGGGTGCTTACGGCTTATTCTGGTAAGACAAAAGTTTACAAAACAGTGAAAATCAAATGATTTTGACAGATGACATAGATAACGCTAATTTGCACTGTGAAAAAATTGTTGCAAAGATTAAAAAAAAAACCCTCCCTGAATAAAAACACATCCAACTGTAAAATAATATCCGTCGCTATCAATTAAAAACAGCTTTGAAATAGATGATTCAATATCGAAACGCGCTTTGTACATTTCAACAAGAGAAAGTGGCCTTAAAATGTGTTGCTTATTTTCACTGAAGTCTCAGCGTATGAAGATCCTGATACGGAGGTTCTGGGTTCGGTTCCCACCAAGTAGCATTTTAAGGCTGAGTTGAATAGATACTGTCTGTAAAATCATAGAGCATAAAATTAATTTTAAGTTACTTATAGTTGGTAACCAACCTTAAAACGTTTGTGAAAAAAAAACATTGTTTAAAAAAAACATGCAGCACAGTTTACAGCAGTATTTTTCCGCCAAACTAAATAATAGTACAAAAAAGTCGCTTGACAACGTATCTTACACTTTTATATTAACAGAATAGGGCTAGGAGAGTCCAGACTGGGTCGCTCCAAATTAAACAAAATGCGACGAAGTTTGAACTTCTATAACCTATCAAAGGACTGTCAGTAGTACAATTCAGTAGGTGTACAATGACAAGATATACGGTATCAGTAATAAAGTTGAGTTAAGGAAAACGATAAGAAAGTGCGGATGTTATTGACATAATCTCGGGTGCAATAAATTTAACAATAGAGCTTATCCGCCAAATAACATTAAGAGATTAAAGTTTCCTAATCCCTCTGGATGTTTCGTCATTAGGGCCCTCGCTCACGGCGAATTTTTGTAGCGATGCTGTCGCGCGTTTCGTAAACGCGCAACAGCATCGCTACGAACGCGCTTTAGTCGCATTTGCAACGCGCTGCAGTAGCGATGCCAACGCACTACTAACGCACTGCAGCATCGCGACTGTATCGATGCAAACGCGCGAGCGTATCGGAAGACTTAGAGTTTGAATATAAAATGTGAGTAGGTATGTCTAAGTATAAGTATTTTAATTAAAATTTCTATAGACAAATATAGGAAAATAAGGCTACGTCACTTATATATGAAAACCCTGATATTTAGAAAGATAAAAACCTAAGAAAAAAACTTATAGAACAACAGGGTTCCCTTGCTACGCTTATGTCTGCATTGATTTCGTATTCGTTCGGTTGGTCTGTATTGTTATTGTAGGTGGGTGCTTACGGCTTATTCTGGTAAGACAAAAGTTTACAAAACAGTGAAAAACAAATGATTTTGACAGATGACATAGATAATGCTAATTTGCACTGATAGATACTGTCTGTAAAATCATAGAGCATAAAATTTATTTTAAGTTAACTTATAGTTGGTAACCAACCTTAAAACGTTTGAGAAAAAAAAATTAAAAAAAAAAAACATGCAGCACAGTTTACAGCAATTTTTTCCGCCAAACTAAATAATAGTACAAAAAAGTCGCTTGACAACGTATCTTACACTTTTATATTAACAGAATAGGGCTAGGAGAGTCCAGACTGGGTCGCCCCAAATTAAACAAAACGCGACGAAGTTTGAACTTCTATAACCTATCAAAGGTAGACACTACAATAAGATAACACGTAGGCAATACTTAGGTATTTACAATTCAGTAGGTGTACAATGACAAGATATAAAGTGCGGATTTTATTGACATAATCTCGGGTGCAATAAATTTAACAATAGAGCTTATCCGCCAAATAACATTAAGAGATTAAAGTACCAATTTCCTAATCCCTCTGGATGTTTCGTCATTAGGGCCCTCGCCCACGGCGACTTTTTGTAGCGATGCTGTCGCGCGTTTCGTAAACGCGCAACAGCATCGCTACGATGTAACGAGGTAATCGCCTCGTTGCTTTTTTTATCATTTTCGGCCATCTACTATTCCAAATTTAACTATTTTATGACATGTGCCGCAGTGTTCGGACGTATTTAGGGAGATATTCCTCAGCCTCCGAACTAAGTGGACGTAAACGAGATCCTATCTTTATTATCAAATTTTATTATAACACGTCTGTCATCTTATCTTGCGTATCCTGTATCCTTATCTACGAAATTAATAATATTCAAAAGGCACATTAATAAAATTAATGTAAGTGTTCTTCCCTTCAACTCCTCATTGTATTTTATATTTATGTTTTAGACCGTAGTTAAGCTTTTCTATTTTATTGTTCTCAGGTGCCTTTCCATTATATTATAATTACACCGTGCCCCTGAATACCCTTTTTCATTATCACGGATCGCACCCCAACCCAACCTCCTGCGACAACGAACGCGCTTTAGTCGCATTTGCAACGCGCTACTAACGCACTGCAGCATCGCGACTGTATCGATGCAAACGCGCGAGCGTATCGGAAGAAGAGTTTGAATATAAAATGTGAGCAGGTATGTCTAAGTATAAGTATTTTAATTCAAATTTCTATAGACAAATATAGGAAAATAAGGCTACGTCACTTATATATGAAAACCCTGATATTTAGAAATATAAAAACCTAAGAAAAAAACTTATAGAACAACAGGGTTCCCTTGCTACGCTTATGTCCGCATTGATTTCGTATTCGTTCGGTTGGTCTGTATCCGACATGAAGAGATAACTCTAAAAACTAATTAGACCAAATAAACTTTTATTTCACCTTTATCTTAGTTACTTTGAATATCAGCGAACGCCGACAGATACCGATTTTCGGTTAGTATAAATATTAGTTATGGGAAAACAATGGTATCAGTTTGATCAGGTTATCCCGAACTAAACTTGTGAGTATTTCGTTGTTAAACTTTCATTTTACTACGAGTGAAATAACATTCCGTATCTAAGTTTTTCAGTAAGTTTTTTTATAGAAATTTGATAGCTGACGACCGCAATTTTTTTGGTGATGTCATATAGCTAATAAAATTCGTCTAGTCAATTGTTTTTATTGGACCTCTCCTTTCGAATATACACAAATATTTCGAATATTCAGGTGCATAAGTAGGTACACACCGTGATAGTTAAAAACATAGATGTCTACAATAACTGGATAAAAACGGGGCATAAAAACACGTCACATGACCTGAAGCGCGGGGGCGCGATGCATGATGCTCGCAACATGAGACAGTAAAGTAAATATGATTGTTTTCGGCCGTTCTGATCCAATTTTCAGAAGGATATTAATGGCGCTCAAACATGTTTATTTTTTAATGTTTTCCTATCAATAATGTCTCAAAGATAAACGCAGTTTGTGTTGAAATATTGATAGCTACTTAAATAGGTAAACCTTTTTTATTTTTGGTACTTTTCAAATTTATTTAAAAAAATACACCGTTTTTCCCTTATGTGAACGCCATCCTTCCTGCTTACCCTACCTAGATATTTCGACGGGTTATACATCATGAAGTCAATGGTTTGACGTTTAAGTCATAGGTGACGTACCAATCATAGGTGATGCTGACATTTACTATCGCCCAATGAACGTTCACGTCGTCACGCATGGCGCATGGCACAAAGAATGTACCAATCACAGAGCAATTTACTCTACAGCACATCTTGCACTCATTTTATTGGAAGGTACTTACAGAATATTTAATGAGGGGCCGTTTTTGAGAGTAATTTTTTTACGAATAAATACTTGGTGATTTATTCGTAGGGTACACTCGAATAATTGAAATAATAGATTATCGTCAAGATTAATTAACTTTGTAAATACAAAAAATGCAGTCGTCAGCACGCCTACTCTAAGTTCTACAGCCATAATCTTCCCTAATTCCAGAACCATGAAATTCTTCGTTGCCCTCGTCGCGATGATCGCAGTGGCTTCGGCGTCGCTGCACAAGCCTCTGGACCAGAGCGCCGAATTCGAGGCCATCATCGCCGCCATCAACAGCCCCAACACCGACCCCGCCACCGCCGCCATGCTGGAGCAGCAGCTCCAGCAGACCATCGCCGCCATCCTGAACCCAACCCCAATCGCCGTCGGCCCCGCCATCATTGACTCCGTGCCTGAGTTCCAGCCCATCGCCGTGGGTCCCGCCATCGTTGACTTCCCCGTCCCCGAGTTCCAGCCCATCGCTGTCGGCCCCGCCATCATTGACTTCCCCGTTCCCGATGGCGGCGCCTTGACTGAGGTGGAGCCCTCCCCTGTCGCCGTGGCCCCCGCCGCGCCCGCCCCCGCTGCGCCCGCCCCCGCCCAGGCCAGCTCCCCGCTGGTGCAGATCATCCTGAACATCAACTCCAACTCTGACGCCACCCCCGTCACCGTGGAGGGCTCTCCCGCCATCGTCGCCCCAGTGGTGCCCGTCTCCCCCGTGCAGGTGGTGGACCAGGCCCCCGAGCTGCCCGCCTCCCCCGTGCAGGTGGTGGACCAGGCCCCCGAGCTGCCCGCCTCCCCCGTGCAGGTGGTGGACCAGGCACCCGTGCTGCCCGTCGGCCCCGTGGTGGTGGACCAGGTTCCAGTCGCCCCCAGCCCCGTGCAGGTCGTCGACATCGTGCCCGAGACCGTCGCCGTGGCGTCGCCCGTCATCACAGCCCCCGTCATCTCCGTTCCAATCCTCAATTAAGAAGCTGCCAGTGAAAAGACTGAACTCGAAATAGCATCAGGTGTAACATCAATTTCAGTCTGAGTAAATATTAAAATAGGTACTTTGTGATTTTGTTACCAACTTATTTCTTTGTTATTTCACTCCATCAACGCATCTTTTAAGCAAGAGATGATGATCATACCCTAAACTACCCTCTATAAGATAAGCGGAGTGAGACCAGCCTCGGCAGTCCGTGGGTACGTACCCATCCTTCGTGACCGGTTAGATAGGTTGTCTTCAAAATACAACGCTTGGTCACATGCTTAGGTCATCGTCACGTAGTCAATATACGTCTAGGGAAATCTCGCGGTTTTTTGAGCTATATTCAAATTATGGTCTGCAGCGTACAGCGCTTTTTACTCACAGGTGGCACACACAACACATGCCGGGACGACAGCTGATTTTAAACTAACAGTTTTTAGGGTTCCGTACCCAAAGGGTAAGTATTACTAAGACCCTATTACTAAGACTCCTCTGTCCGTCCGTCTGTCTGTCAATAGGCTGTATCTTATGAACCTTGATAGCTATACCCTAGATATTGAAGCGAACGAGCCACAGCATCTTCAAACTTTCTTCACTCGACATAGCTCATGCACGCAGCTTTGCTTCTATCGTGTACATGTACTGTTTAAGGACAACTTAAAAATTTGGGTCTTTTTAGCAATATCGACTTTGTATGATTCGTTTGTGCTTCGGCGAGGAAAAAGTGCCAGAATCAGAATTGGGTCTCGGCTCACCCATATTTTAGCCGCTTAATAATGACAAACACAAAAGTACAACAACTACTGGACAATGGACAAAAAAAAACTTTACCAATACCTTATTTACAATGACGACAAGACTAAAGAAAATTAATTAGCTTAGAGAAGTTGCACTCGCAACAACAACGTCAATCATGAGTAAATATTGCCTCGGGTGGCTATCTCACTTTTTTTGCCTTTAATTAATAAAGAGGTTCGTAGTCAGCTCTCCATACTTCTTTCTAAACTTTGCGTAGCGCAATAGCTGTCATAATCCGCCTTCAAACAAAAGTCCGTCATCTTTGCTAGTTGCGAACATACTTGGTAGCGGTAGGATCGCTTTTATTTGAGGACCGCTGAAATTGTAGGTAATTTTTCGGACATCTTCTTATTCAGATCTCTTAAGCAAATGGTACTTTCATGATAAAATAAAATATTTAGTTAAATAAACTGCAAGTGAGGGATAAATCAGGTAATAACAGTGTTATTGTGTTTATTGATTAATGGTATTTCGTTTTATATAACTTTGCTTAATATTATGCAGTGGCATCTCTCTCTCTACTCGCTACTCTCTCTCTGAGAGAAGGCCTGTGCCCTACAGTGGGACGTATATAGGCTGCTTATGCAGTGGCATATTGAAAAACCAAATTTATGACATATTATTATGTCAACTTAGTCGTTCGCTTCAGATACCTACACTATAGACTGTGGAAATGTTCACAGATCATGTATTTCTGTTGCCGCTATTATCAAATACTAAAAAAAATTTAATAAAAAATAAAAACCGACTTCGAAACACTACGGCACTAAAAAGTTAGAAATCATTTAAGTAATTAGAAGTATGTATACATATAGGTATGCGTCGAATTGATAACCTCCTCCTTTTTTGAAGTCGGTTAAAAATAGAAAAATCTTTAGTTTCTTGTTAAACTTAAAATCAATAGCGCACGAAGGGTTCCGTACCATTATCTATACAACATTTGACTATCTCAAGCGTCTACCTGTTACCGTTATTAAAATCAAGCAAAAAACGGCAAAAAAAACACATTTGTTGTATGGGAGCCACCCTTAAATATTTATTTTATCCTTTATTAGTATTTGTTGCTATAGCGGCCACAGAAATACATCATCTGTGAGAATTTTAACTCTCTGGCTATCACGGTTCATCAAATACAGCCCGGTGACAGACAGACAGACGGACAGTGAGTCTTAGTAATAGGGAAGCGGTTATATCTTACACGTCGTTGCAGCTCTGTGCTAAGTCGAAACCTATATTACAGATACCCCTCTCTTCCTTGTTACATTGCTAAGCTTAATGAGTAAAGTAGAGCTTGAATGTTGTATCAATAATTCTTAGTTTTAGATGCATGCAAAGGAATCAACATTACCAGGAAATAGGTACATTACCAGGAGACGGGCAGCAGCGTCTTCCTGTGAGTCCAACCGCATACTGCGCTCGCCAACCCGCCTACCTGCCAAGCGTGGCGATTATGGCAAAACACTTCATGGTTAGGAAAACCACGAAGGAGGCCTATGTCCTGCAGTCAAATGGCTGATGATGATGATGATGATGAGGAAAGGAATCAACAACTAAACTAAAATTAACATTAACGCAACTGCTGATCATTTAAAATCTTTGGTTATTTTAGAAGATAAAATTAACAACAGAGGCAGTGGTGTGGGTGTGTGTTAAAGATCATAATTTATTTATAACCGAATAGAATCACAGACATCTAGACATAGATCTTGATCTGTGTTTTAAATATACCCTCCGAGAGTAAAGGGGCTCACAGAGCATGATGTTATCTTTGCTAGTTTTTTACTAGTATATGTTAAGTGTTAAGATGGGATCTTGGACTACATAAAAGGTTAGGGGCCTGCCTTGAACTCTCCTCTGACATCACATTTCAATAGGCAAACAGGAAAAACAGTTTTGACCTGGATGTAAACAAAAATGAATGTATAGGCGTACTATTTACATATTAATATACTTACCTACCTACACCATGAATTTTGGGTGGTTTTTAAAGCCATAGCAAAATTAACGTGCCCAACGAAAGCTATCGAATACGCTAGTTTGTTTTTAGGGTTCCGTACCCGAAGAGTGCCAAATGGGACTCTATTACTCTGCTTCCGCTGTCTGTCCGTCCGTCCGATAGCCAGTTGAAAGTTTCACAGAATATGTCTTATTACGGCGGATTACCTAACAAATAATAAAATTTAAAAAATAATAATAAAATGTAGGGGGAGGGTCTCCATACAACAAACGTGTTTTTCGCCGTTTTTTTTGTTTATGCTCTATCGTAAAAACGGTAATACATACAGGCATCTAACTTGGCCTGATTATAACACTTATTATTATACGTATGTTCTGAGTCCGACTCGCACTTGGCCGGTTTTTTTTTTGTAAAAAGGCACTGCAAAAATGTCTCGACACAAACTCGAATCTATTAGAACCATTAGCAGCCAGACAGGGCGGTGCGTGCGTGCTGCTAGTCCGCGGCTCGTTGTTCTGACAGCCGAAGAGGTCCTACCTACTACTGTATGCGCATTTTTTTTAAACAAGATTTCTCACAACTAATTTTTTTTTAAATTTACGCTCATTCTTCAAAATTGTCTAAATAGATGCCAAATTTAATCTAGTAACATAACCTTTTTTCAAACCACTCAGATTTCAGCGTGTTAATACCTACATAGTCAAGAAATTTACAATATTGGTTCGTATTTCTTTATAAATTAATGACTTAAGACGAGTAAAACCATTTGATAGACATTATTGCTTTCCGTGTTTTATCGATTTCTATCTATATAGGTACGTATTTAGAAAATGCTTATGGCATTAAGTCCGCCGTATTGTACATTAGGCTAAATGCAATAAAAGTATTAAATAATAATAATAATATTCTATCTAAATAAATTTGACAGCACATCAACCATTAGTTACACTATAGAATCTAATAGTTACGAGTTGTCAACAAAAAATTAAAGGTTAATCAGCTGTCGACTTTACTGGGATGGTAGTGTGACAAAAAAAAGGAAATCCTTTCATATTCTAATACATTTATTAGTGAACTGGCTATTAATAGATCACACAACAGTAACAAACAATATTCCTACGTAGTTAGGTACCTATATTCTTATTTCATTACTCTCTTAGTTCCTAGCGGCCACTTGGTTGTAGGCAGCAGGAAGGAAAGAGGTGAGGAATGGGAGTTGGGGCGCTGCGTTAGCATCGGCGGGTCCCTGCATGAAGTTCATGAACAAGTTGGTGAAGTAGTTGTTAACGACGGTGGCCTCGTCGGCGGCGGGGGCAGCGACAGCAGGGCCCACTGCGACCGGGGAGCCTCCGATGACGGAGATTGGGGCGTTCTCGACCACGCTGACCGCCTCAGGAACGGGGGCGATGACCGCGGGTCCAGCAGCGGGTCCCACGGAGATGGGGGCTTGCTCGACCACGTTGACGACCTCAGGCGCGGGCGCGATGATCGCAGGTCCAACGGAGATGGGGGAAGTGGGGGTGTCGACGACAGCGACCACTTCTGGGACGGTGTCGACGACAGTGGGTCCCACGGAGATGGGGGCTTGGTCGACCACGTTGACGACCTCAGGAGTGGGCTCGATGATCGCAGGTCCAACAGAGATGGGGAAAGTGGGGGCGTCGACGACAGCGACTATCTCTGGGACGGTGTCTACTACGGAGGGTCCCACGGAGACGGGGGCTTGGTCAACTACATTGACGACCTCGGGGACGAGGGCAACCACCGCAGGTCCAACTGCAATGGGGGAAGCAGGAAGGCCTTCCACGGTGACTAGGTTGGAGTCCAACGCAGCGGGGCTGATGTTGATGGTCACTGAGACGCGGGGCTTAGCCGGAGCCACGGCGACAGGCACAGCAGCTGGTCCGACGGCCACGGGGGTCAGACCTTCGGTTAGGGCACCGCCATCGGGCAGAGGAAAGTCAATGATGGCGGGTCCGACAGCAACGGGTTCAAAAGAGTCGACGATGGCGGGTCCGACAGCGATGGGCTCGAAAGAGTCGACGATGGCGGGTCCGACAGCAATGGGCTGGAAAGAGTCGACGATGGCGGGTCCGACAGCGATGGGCTCGAAAGAGTCGACGATGGCGGGTCCGACAGCAATGGGTTGGAAAGAGTCGATGATGGCGGGGCCCACGGCGATGGGTTCCGGACTTATGACGGGGGCGGCACCGGCGGCTCCGGCGGCCACCAGGCGCTGATTAACCGGCCCGGCACTGGCCACGGCAATTAGGGCGGCAGCAATCGCTAGGAACTTCATGGTAATAGCTGGGAAGAGAAAAAAATATATATTTAAGCAACTTTCAACGTTAGAAATGTCTTCGTTCGCTCCAGTATAGGCCCTGATTTCACGAAAAACTGCAAACACCCTATATCTCGGGGGTTATGAAGATATGATAAGATATGATTAAAAAAGGCTCAAAAACGAAAAAAAATTATGGCCGAAATAGTAAAAAAAATATTCAATATTTTCCGAATTTTTGGCGCTCGATATTTTGGAAACGAAGAATGATAATTATCAAAAATTTGAGAAAAAACCCTCTGGACCAGCCAGCTACAATTTGAGAATGAAACAAAGACGATCGGGTTGTTAGGTCCTGGAGCCTAACCTTTTTGAAAATAGTCAAAAAGTCAGAACGAAATTTTTCACATGACATTTATGACTCGATTCCAAAGGAGTATTTATATTTCTTGTTCGATTCATCTCCAATGTGCTCGATAGTCGCGCTAGGCACGAAATCCTCGATTTTTTTTTGTTACGGACTTTAAGTACGTAAATAAAATTGTTGTTCGAACCTACCTTGTTGAAGTTATGGGTTCCCAAAGAGAACTTTGTAAATTTTCTTCGAACCAGTGTTTTTATAATTGTTTTCGGTGCCATTATCAAAGGGATCAATCTAATACGGATAGATTTATGTGCCAACTCATAAAATAAGCTCTAGTTGATCCCATATATAAAATAGGTACTTGGTTATTGATTAGATTTAGACAAGACTGTGACCATTGCTAGCTTTTGACTAGTTAATGCCATATAATAGAATAAAGTAAGAACATAAAACTCTACAGGGTGACCCGAATTCGTTCACCGCCTTTAAGGAGACATTATAATCATGATTTATTCAATTCAAGTAAAATAAAAAAATATTCAAAGTAACACAGAAACTGTGACTTATTGAAAGTCACAAGTAAAACTAGGTGTCCGTTTCAAAATCTAGATCATTTGGAGAAAAAAAGGACAAAAACACCCCAACGACTTTGAAAAAAAATTGCACGTCAAAAATTATTTTCTTTCCCAAAATTACTTTAGAACAGCAGTATCATAAAGAAAGCCGTCGCTCGAACGTCTTATGGTCGGCGCTGGCCAAATAAATTGTTTATTTGCATGTATACGTAGATCGGTCGTCAGACTCTCAAACATTTAACATAGAGAAAAAAATGTTCAATTTTATGGTAGGTACTTCCTACCATTTTGATTTGGACTCGCAGTTTCGAACCAAAGGTTAGAAATCACAAATATTCACAATATGGCACGCCATTACGTGCCATTACTGCTAAAATAATTAATATACTATTATTGCACACTCAAACTCTTTATTTTTTATCACAATAAAAAGTAAATTTCCCGAAATATTGCTAACAATTTCAAATCAAGCTGTATAACTAGGTAGATAGCGGCCGATAGATACAAGGAAGGGAATGCAATAATTAAATATTTCATATTTTATGGCCCTTTGATATTGAATTTTATTATCGGTTTACAAGCCTTTAGATAATTAGGAATAATAGAAACCTTTGTTGATTTTTCGAAGTAATTTCCGTCTTCTCTCAACACAAATGAAGAACTTGCGACAAACTTAGATTGAAGTGGCATTGCTTTTGTACCACAGAAGACAGAAAAACTCAAATAAATTTATCCATACACATGGCATACATAATATCTCATAATAGAGCCCACAGAAACCCGAAAGCTACAGGCTCATCACGCTTCTGTGCACCCTCTCGAAAGTGTTCGAGAAGCTCCTGCTGCATCGCCTGCTCCCGCACATCCAGCCTCGTCCGGAACAGTTCGGGTTCCGGCCTGAGCAGTCGACGACGCTTCAGCTCGCCAGGGTACTGCACGGCATGACGGTGCGCCTTAGCAAAAAGGAGTGCAACGTCGCAGTACTCCTGGATATGGAGGGCGTTCGACAGTCGTGGCCTCGTTCCTGAGAGATCGCCGCTTCAGAGTGATGGTGGAGGACGCCGTGTCCGAGGAACACCACATCCTGGCCGGCGTCCCCCAGGGAAGCTGCCCACCGCCACCCGCCGCCGCCGCTCCAGCTCCACGGAGAACCAGGTACCTGGGGGTCACCATCGACCGTGGACTCACGATGGCTGCGCACGTCAGCGCAGTCGTCAACCAGGTGAAGGTGGCGCGCGCGCAGCTGCGTTCGATCTAGACGTCCCGCCTCCCTCTGCGAACGAAGCTCGGGGTCTACAAGACCTATGTCAGGCCCCGCCCCACGTAAGCTGCGCCGGCATGGTTCGCGCTAGTCTCGGAGTAGAACAAAAAGCGGCTCCAAGCCCAGGAGAACCTCTTCCTAGACACTAACGTCGGCGCGCCTCGCTACGTTAGGAATGCGACGATCGCGGGGGACAATTATTGTTGTTCGTTCGTGGTTCGTCTGATTTTGAAAGTTTATTGAATTTAACAGAATGAGTTCAAGTGATGAAAATGATTGTGATGAGCTTATTTTGACGCCACCTGAAATTCAAGAGGCGGCAAGAGCCGCAATAAAAAACTGGTTAGCGCCAAAATCGAAAGAAAAATATTTTTCAAATAAAAAGTTCTGCCTTAGTACTACATAGTTTTAATTTCCGCGTATTATTTGAGAAAAATCATATACAAGCCTTGGCCACAATTAGGCGTTGATGGACTCACGTATGTGTGCCTCGGCTTCGCCTCGGCCCTCATTTCCACGTTCGTCCATCACTGCCTCTTTTGCTGGCCGCTGCAGTAATGTAGTATAATTGAACTAAATAGGTACATATTCAAATTATTATTCAGAATAATAGTGTCAGAAGTAAACATTCAATATAGGTAACCAACATAACAGAGCAAACTTACAAAATAACTACCGATAGTTGCGTTCCGAAATGTTATAAGATTCTCATACAAGCAACGCATAGTTTATATTTGCATACAAGATGAAAAATGTATGAATATTGTTTATGTTTATTACAAAAAATAGCTTTTTAATTTCGTTTTTTTAGCACCGGACAAATGGGGGGTAAAATCTTTACGTTTCGGACCGGTGACCGAAACCGGTGTGCCAAACGGGACCCTATTACTAAGACTTCACTGTCTGGTAGTCTTTCTGTCTGTCTGTCAGTCACCAGGCTATATCTCATGAACCGTGATAGCTAGACAGACTTTTGACTGCCAGAGAATAACACGATCTTGCGACGATGTCCGCCGGGCACGATATCGCAATAAAACTATATAAATGATGATTGTGAGCATTCATGTTGGACATTAGCCTCCCCGAGCACGCCATCCTCATACAGCCGCTACTAGCGATTTGTCTTAGATCGTCGATATGCTGCGTTTGTCAAACAGATTTAAATTACAAATCACTGTTTTTACATTGAGTATTCTATTCCACCTGTAATGAGTTTGAGCGAGCGACAAGCCGCGCCGACAGGAGACGGCGTGGTGAGGCAGAATAATATAACAGTAAATTTAATACAACCGAGAAAAGGTTTCAAGGGGCAAAATTTTGAATTGAGATAGACAATGATCTTGATTAAGGGGCAGGGCACTAAATATTAGATTAAATTAGAAAATAATTTATTGCACAATAAGCTTATTTGTACAAAGGCGGGCTTATTAATAATGATTATTTTCTATAGTGGAAGGTGTAGTGCTAGGAAAGAGTTATTTCAGTAAAGTATAGTTTTCAATATACCAAATACATCAACATAAATACCTACAATACACACTATCTAATATAATATAAACATCACAGTGTATGTTTTCGAACTCTTCTGAAAAGGCTTCACCGATTGTTATGAAATGTTTTGTGTAATATTTGGTAGGTCTGAGAATAGGTCGTAGGCTAATTAATATGGCAAAACAACGTTTGCCGAGTCAGCTTGTTAAAAAATAAAACCACAAAAATATATTTTTCGGGGTTTTCGGGGTCCCAAATAATGCAAAAAATCAAGTTATTCTAATAAAAAAAAATAGATTTAATTTTTTCATTGATTCCAAACTTTTTCTAAAAAAGTGTTAGGTATACTTATCTGCATCTTGACTGCCTCGTTGGCCTAGCGGTATTACGTCTAATTACTATGGCGGAGGTCGTGGGTTCGATTTCATTTCTTACATTTGTACAATGACCTCAGTCTGGGTGTATTTCAATGTTTGTGATGTCCTTGCCTGGTTACCATAGCAC
Organism: Yponomeuta evonymella; assembly: GCA_963969515.1. NCBI lineage: Eukaryota > Metazoa > Arthropoda > Insecta > Lepidoptera > Yponomeutidae > Yponomeuta > Yponomeuta evonymella. Next base: position 12,941,886 of record OZ018360.1, on the reverse strand, counting down.
AGGCCATCCTAGATAGAAAAGGTATAGTGTACAAAGGCGAGCTAATCTCTGTAAGAGATTTCTTTCGTTTTAAACAAACCTTTAAGAATAGGAGAAGCAGTGAAACAAAATACACTACACAAAGCCTAATTAACAATCTATTTTAACAAAACAAAATATAAAATAAACTATATAAACTAGATTTCTAAACGAAACTAGGTACATAGGTGAAACTAGGTACATAGGTATAAATTCATATTGTAAAATAATTAGCTCAATGTTATGATAGGGATAGAACATGCTCTTTCAACCGCATCTTGAAGGTAGCGACGACTAGCACATATTTTCTGTGGCAACGTTTTTATTACTATATAAATTTATTGTTTATAGAAATAAAAACACCACCTCGGATTTTTTAAGGTCGATAAAAAATAAAAAATATAGGTTTTTGATGGAAATCTTTGAAAGTCATTGACCCTTCGCATTTTTAAGGAATTTTACCCCGAGTGTCAGAGCAATCCTCAAATCGTTTTAAGAAGTTGAAGATGCCTTTGTTATAAAAAAATTGGAGAAAAGCCACAAAAAATTCGCCGACTCGGTTTTTTTCTTATGTTTCAATGCCATTCTGGAATCGGAATTTGGCATTAATTTCGGATTTTTACATTTTTAAAACATTTTTGAAATTCTTAGGAAAATAACTAAGTTAATTAATAAGAGCCTCTAAAGTATTGAACTCAGGTATTTTGTGGATTAATCTACTTCTTCTTCGATCACAGATTAACCACTTCTGAATTCAGGCCAGCTAGTGGCGATCGTATGCTCGTACCTACGTCCTATAAACCCCTAAACTTGGTCCGGGGGGGCTACTACGCAGTAGTGTTCTTCTCTGTTCTGTGGTTCTCGCCGTCCGGGTTTGGCGGATGACGTGTTCGACCTGCGCCCTCGTGAGTCATTATTGACCGCAATCTATGTATTGCGGTCAATGATGCACCTCGAGAACTTCACCGAGGAGCTCCAGAGATCTCCAGAGGATCCTGGATACCTGGTGCATGTAAAATAGATATGTACATCCATTTCAAAGTTCAAATCGTTTGTGATGTAATGTACAAAGTCGTGTCGTAACTGTCTCCGTTTAGTCGTAAATTTTTATGCCTAAGCGTAATCAGCTTACTACTTAGTTTACAATTTTATTAGATTCATAAGTAGGTACTCACGTTTTGAGATAGCGGCACTTCTGGTTTGTGCACCCAGGGCCCCATTTCATAAAACCACAATTCATGGTTTAGGTACCTACTATGACAATTCGGTGTACATTGGAAAGTTGATTAACCTGCAGATTAACAAGTGGAAATACTAATCGTACTCGATTATTATTTCCACTTGTTATTCTGATCGTAATAATCGTAATCGTTACTCGGCTACGCAATGTACAGCGAATTGTCATAATAAATTATGAATTGTAGTTTTATGAAACATGCCCCTGGTAGTTAAAAATACCGTCATCAGGCAGTTTTCGTAGTCATCAGGCGCATGTAGAGAACACTTTGTTGTAAGTACAAACAGAACAATTGTTAGGTAGGTACGTGAATTGTTGACTTTTACGTAATGAAGTTGCGTAAATGTGATTTCTATTACTCAGATAAACGAACATCCTTCTAAGAAACCATTGACTTACTGAAACGGTAGACCGAGATTGAAGAAGAAGACATTTATTATACCAACAAGACACATCATGGAAACAAAATAAGCAGATAAGTAACATGATATGCGCAACAACAGAAAGAAAACTGAATACACAACAGACAAAACTAATAAATGAAACAGGGCCAGGATTGAAGACTAACATTGGAAAATCACATATCTAAGCGTTTGAAATTGCCAATCTGCGGTGGGCACGCGTGGTAATTAAGTATTACGATATTAAAAAATATTAAATTGTGCGAGCGAGACAGCATACTCCACGTAACATCAGCCTTAATTTATCCATACTAAACAAACACTTTTAGGGATTGCGGCATTCCAACAACACATTGCTTGCATACCATAGGAATGCTTTAGTTCAGGGCTCATCCTTCTCTTATAATAAGGATCATTCAGACACCAAAATATTGGATTTCTAAGTACTAAGGCGGGTGGAGTACAAAATTTAAAGCATATTACGTTTTGAATTACTCAAATCCACCTATTTAGGGGCTAAAAATTCCACCCATGCCGGGACTTGAACCCGCGAACTCTGGCTAACTGTGCCAGCGCTCTCCCAACAACTGAGCTAATGGGCAAGTGCAGCCATCGGCATCGGCGAGATTTCGAACCTCTATACAAACTTCTCTGTATTACGTACAGTACGTATTACGCGACATCTGGCTGAAGTAATTTACATCACTTGCAGCCCCTAGTACCTACCCACTTTGCAGTTACATGATTATATTATATTCTTTGTTACACTAATGTACTATGGCCATACAATAATGTATGCATTATATCGAATTATATTGTCATTAATAGATTTTGCAGGTAGGCGTGTATAAAACAACATCGAAATTTTGGCTCTGAGTTTATTAAATTGAAATAAACCAAAAGAAGTTGTTACAACAATCCCTCGTCTCCCGCATACCTCAGAGAAAGGTTTCAGTAGGTACCTGTACCTACTCTGGGAAGACCTTAAAATCACTGCTTCACGGTTCATTCGGTTAGGCTTTGGAACGCACTGCCACAGAAAATATGCGCTAGTCCTACAATAGCACTGTCTATCTCTATCATAACTTTGAGATATGTTTACTATGTATTTTATTTATTTTTACAGGTAGGTATCTACTTAGGTACCTATTTAGTCTATTATTTATTTTCTGCTTAATGTAGGTTAAGGTTACGGATTTTTCTAGTTTATTTTGTACACGTATTTCGACCCGTTTTTTACCGCCGTTCCGACTCTAAAAGGTTTGCTGGAAGAAATCTCTTACAGAGATAAGCTCGCCTTTGTACATGCTATTTCTTATATAATGTCCAGTTCAATGTTTTGTGTGCAATGAAGTATATATATATATGTGATATATGTATGAAGGTTTTTGATTCCTCTGCGATTGCGAACTTTCTCTGGCAAATTGTTTAATTATTGATTAATACTTATATGATATCAATTATAGCGGGGTTACGTGGTGTTAATTTTAACATTTGACTCAGTGGCCACATCGTATTATACAGAATCCCCCAAGTTTCTTCCACGCAAATGAGCATTATCTACAGGTAAGTATGTAAAAGTAAAAAATCATTATTTACCACTACAACAATATTTTCTGATTTAAAAAGCATTATTTCGTTGTTAAAATTGTTTTGTACCTAATTGTAATTAAGGTAAGGTGGGGTAAGACTAATATTTTTTCATCATCAGCCATTTGACGCCCACTGCAGGACATGAGCCTCCCTCATGGTTTTCCAAGCTTCCCGGTCTTGTGACTCCCGCATCCAGCGATTCCCCGCCACTGTAACCAGGTCGTCAGACCATCTGGTGGAGGGCCTTCCCACGCTGCGTCGTCCGGTCCGCGGTTGCCAGGTCAGAACTTTCTCGCCCCAACGGCCATCAGTTCTCCGAGCTATGTGCCCCGCCCACTGCTACTTCAACAAAGCAATTCTTCGAGCTATATCAGTAACTCGGGTTCTTCTGCGGATCTTCTCATTCCTTATTCGATCACGCAGTGAAATTCCTCTCCATTGCGGGTTGGGCGACTTTGAAGCTTCTTATGAGGCCCATGGTCAGCGACCAGGTCTCACATCCATAAGTCATCACTGGTAACAAACATTGGTTATACACGTTTGTCTTAGGACATTGAGGTATTTTGGATGCGAAAATGTGTCTACCCGGTAGTACGGCAAGTTGCCGGATTATAACGTGTCCTCCTCCTCTCTACGAACTTCTGACAATCCTATGATATTCCACAGCAACTTGCTGATTTCCTCTTCCAGCTCCTCTAATTTTGCGTCAGTCGTCGCTGTCCTCGAGTTGTATGTTACCAAGTCGAGTCGTCATTTTTGGTAGCCGAATCTCTGCCGGGGATTCTTCGCACCTCCTGCCCCTCCGTTATTATGACCGCTACCGTAGCCAGGAATAGCGGGGCCACCGGGGACTGGGTGGCTGGGTATATTGGTTACACTCATGATGGGTGTTTGCCATAATCGCCACGCTTGGCAAGCGGGTTGGCGATCGCAGTATGCGGTTGGAATCTCAAGAAGACGCTGCTGCCCGTCTCCTGGTAATTTATTTCCTCAGTCACCTTCTACGACATTCATGGAAGGAAATGGAGTGACGCTATTCTTAATCCGGCGCCACACGGCGAACATAGTTTACTGTTACACATTTAGACAGAGATTGGTTCTTACGACGAAATGTTATGTCTTACGTTTAAATGAAAAAAATAACTAAGGGTTTTTGTAAACTTTTACCTATAGAAGTGCAGAGATTTTTACGGATGTTTACTCAAACCAGGCATATTTAGGGAAATCTAAAAAATGTTTAAACTGCTAGTCTTGCCCCACTAACGGGGTAAGACTAACAGTACTTTTTATTATCTAAACAAACATACTTTCTTAAGTTCTGACAGAAAAGCCATTACATTTAAAGTGACCATTTTTTTTTTAAACTTTATTCCTATCAAACAAAATAAGGTTCAGTTTTGTATTTATGTGTGTTTTTATTGATTTCGGGGAAGACTAACATATCATTAAAATCAGGGGTGCAGAACCAGGAAAGTCTTATGAAATTATCAAAAAATGCAGAATCTTTTTTTTTATTAATAAATAGAACATAAATTGACATTATAATAATATAGTAACCAAATATGTAATAACCGCTTCTTTATAAAGTTTAATCAGCCTTCTTTACTCAAGGCACAACGTATTGTATACCAATATCAATATCTTAGATCTAAAGCCGGGTCTCCTGCTCGTGTTTATCATGAAACATTACACAAAACAATCGGTTTTCAATGCTCCAAATTAAATTTTTATTTTGCTTCCCCTAGCAACGAAAATGTTTTGCGCAGAGAAAATGGAATGTTTTGTGTAATGTTTTTTAGCAGGAGACACACCTTTAGGTACATAATAAACGATAGGGGCTTCATGAGGTTAACTAGCGCCACCTATGGAAAAAAATATATTTTCTTTTACAGATCGTTTTTGTGAAAAGTGTGTTTCTATAAATACTCTATCTTTAAATAGTGATTTAAGGACCTACCTACAACCGATATCCCAAGATCAAAGACCCGGGTCTAGATAGCATTTATGCCAAAAACGAACGTTTTAGCGCCAATTATATCAATCCTAGGTTTTTGGTATTCGCTTCTCGTGGATTCTGTTAATTATTTACATGATTGAGAGAAAAGAAAGACACTTTTTACGGATGTTTACTACATCTGATTCGTTGTAAGACTATCATAAATGTTTGTTGTGCCCCAGATAGACTGATAGTATTACCCCACCTTGCAATTTTCAGGTTATGTATTTGTTTCGATTAAAATACTATTGAAATCAATTGGTCTTACGTTGAACCGATAGAATTACTTTAAAGCTAATATATTGAAATACTACTTACGTTTATATCACTTCAGTTTTAACACTTTTTCAAGCAAAATTTTATAAATCAATCTAACCGGCGAACTCGTGTTTTGTTACCTCCAAAGTCGTAATTTTCACCATAATATTTATGTAAAGTAGCGGCATCTGTGTTTCGAGCCGGGAACTTTTGGGGTGTTTGCTGCTTTACCGACATAGCAAACTAGAAAAACATGCTGTGCCCATCGAGTTATTGCAATGTGGTAGTCTTTCCTCGGTGTTAGTCTTACCGTGTTCTGTGGTCTTACCCAGGGTAGGTCGACTTTGTATGGAGCGTCAGCGACAGTTCCTGATTGGTCAGAAAAAGTGGGCTACAGAAACCACCAATCAGAAGCCTTCGCGATATCTCTCTGTCATCGTACTTTTTTTTAAAGCGTTGTCAAACCTTACCTTAGAGTAAACAGAGATGTTAGTTCAAAGTACCTATTGAAGAATACGGTTATGATTACGGGCAGATTGTGCCATGGGCTGTACCTTAACCTTCTCAGTCCTAACCTTGAAAATAACAATTAAAAACCATTGATATTGATTTTCAAGGTCAGGACTGAGGAGGTTAAGAAATACCAACGGACTCCGATACAGCTCATCAACCTTTACATTTTAGTTGCACCCTCGCCGGTAGATAGATAGATAGATAGAATATTCTTTATTGTATGTACATCAGGAATTACATATGAGAATTTAACAATAACATAGTATAGTACAATTGGCGGCCTTATTACTAAAAGTAATTTCTTCCAGACAACCATTGACGGAAAAAAAATGAGAAGCTAAATGACGGGTAGTCGTCCGGTACGTCGCTGAGTAGAGTGTACGGATACGAAAATAAAATTGATGTGACAGCACATGTGTGACTGTTTCCAAAAGGAATTAAGCAATAAAAATAAATTAAATTAAATTAAGTATCCTAGTGTGGGGCCAGAAGCAATGTATGTGCCTGTATGTAAAATGTTTAAATGTTTAATGTTTATGTAAATTGCTACCTACATCCTTACTAATATAAATACGAAAATTTCTATGTATGGATGGATGTTTGTTACTCTTTCACGCAAAAACGGCTGAACGGATCCGGATGAAATTTTGCACAGAGATAGATTATGGTCTGGATTAGCACAAAGGCTATTTTTATCCCGGAAAAATACACACAAAAATTACCACGCGAATGAAGTCGCGGGCAACAGCTAGTCTTCTGTATACTCGTATATAAAAATCCCTTGGTTATGGCATCATGCGTGAACGTCTGGACCAATTTTGCTATTTCTTTTATTGTTGTGTTTGTTATTGTCAGGAGAAGGTACATAATATGAAAGAACAAATAAGAAAATTTATTTATTTTTTATTAATCGTACGAATTTAAATACAACATTCATAGTTAAGACAGAAAAACGTCTATCGGGTCAGCTAGTCAATGAATAAGATTACATACTTCCGACGAGCGAAATTCTTAAGAAGCTTAAGAAATTCGAAATAATTAAATTTATTATTAGTATTTAGTGCATAATCGAGATGTGCAATTTCAACCAGATTGTTTAATTGCAAAAATATTTAGGAGCAACTTAAAAAACAGCTTAAAGATGAGAAATGTGTAAATCCACAATTGACTCGAGACAAAATAATTCCCAAAACCGATTTCGGAACTGGTTCAATAACAACAATACTGACAATATTTTACATTCGTTTATGGTTTCTAGGAAAAATATCAATATCGGAGAATGGACGGACATAGTCAGTGTTAAGGCCGGGTTCTCCGGGCGCACGGATTTGTATGGGACTTATTGAGCTGCGCGAGCGAATAGAATGGCGAGGGAAAAGTAGGAATTTTTGAAATGACAGAAATACAAATTATATTAATAGAATTTTTTAATCCGACGTCAATAACACATTCAGTGATAGTATATTTGTAATTTAATTAATAATTAGTAATTTTGGTATAGTTTTTATTATCTAAAGATAATTTAGACGCATGTCTGCGATTTTTTTTTTATGTTAAGAGTTCAAAAAATCATAAAAATAATGACCGATGGCCATTAGGGAGCAAAATGTATTTTAAAACACGTGATTTAGGGGTAATGTCGTAGAACCCAGCCTCAAAGACGCTCGGTACCTAAATAATGAAGAAGAATATGCGGAGCTGACAGCCAACCTCCATTGGTAAACAGGCATAGGAAGATGAAGAAGAAAAAATATGGTCGATTATTTCGGCTGGGAAAGGTGCGCGTTAATTTTTAAGGTACATGCGGCGCCATCAGAAGATACTTTTAATTTTTCGACACTCCCATTTATACTACATGATAAGAGCTACAGTGGAGTTGGCTGCTTTGGGTCCGTTGCTGATTGTACACAATGCATTTATTTACACCTCGCCTTTGCCCGCGACTTCGTCCGCATGTAATGAGAAGAAGAAGAAGAAGAAGAAGAAGAAAGACATTAATATACCAACAAGATACATCACAGAAACAAAATAAGCACATAAGTAACGTAATATGCACAACAACAGAAAGAAAACTAAATACATTGTAACTTTCATATTTTATGTCTCGCTTCTTGTGTGCAATAAAGAATATTCTTATCTTAAGTATCTTATCTTACACAACAGACAAAACGAATAAATAAAACAGGACCATAGATGTAGCATGTGGTGTATCTACGTTGCCACAAAAGGCAGCTGACTCAGCGTTGTGCTGAGGAAGTGATCCCTCAGTGCTGATTTTCAGTCAGTGCCTACGGTAACCCATAATTGTACTACGGAGTGCGTGCCGTGGTGCAGTTAAAGAATTAAGTCAAATTCAATAACTTACATACAATAAAGTAAAAAATAAATAAAATATCGTCATAAAATACTTTCGAGCAATTTCCGGGATGAAAAGTTTCCTATGTCCTTTCCCGGGACTCAAAATATCTCTATATTAAATTGCATCTAAATCCGTTCAGCCGTTATTGCGTTATTGAGTAACAAACATCCAAACATCTTCACAAACTTTCACATTTAAAATATTATAAACAGTAGGATACTGTGGATTATCTGATTGACAAAGGTTATCACAATAATCTGAAATTTTGTAAGCCCTAAACGATTAACATCCGTATAAAATAACCACAATTTTCACAATCCAGCATAGTTACTAAACTAACGACGAACTTACAAGGTAAGGTAAGGTATTATTCAGATACTGTTATTTAATACTGGAATACAAATCGTAATAAATTATCTGCAATTAAACAACTGAGTCCGTACATATAAATCAATTAAGGAATTCACATTCGCCCGCTCTCTCTAACAACCAGATACCCTTACCTAATAACTGTTCATTTAGTCGTGTAACATCCCTTCAAAATTTTGTTCACAGCCATTATGAAGTTCCTACTCATCGCTGCTGCCGTGGTCGCCGTGGCCGTCGCTGGCCCGACCCAACGCATGGTGCAGGCTGGCATCGCCGGCGCCGCTCCCGTCATCATCGAACCCATCGCAGTGGGCCCTGCCATCGTTGACTCCTTCGAGCCCGTTGCCATCGGACCCGCGATCGTAGACTCCTTCGAACCCGTGGTTGTCGGACCCGCCATCATCGACTCCGTGCCCGAGTTCCAGCCTATCGCCGTCGGCCCTGCTATTATTGACTCCGTGCCCGAGTTCCAGCCCATTGCCGTGGGCCCCGCCATCATTGACTCCGTGCCCGAGTTCCAGCCTATCGCCGTGGGCCCCGCTATCGTTGACTCCGTGCCTGAGTTCCAGCCCATTGCCGTGGGCCCCGCTATCGTTGACTCCGTGCCTGAGTTCCAGCCTATCGCCGTGGGCCCCGCTATCGTTGACTCCGTGCCCGAGTTCCAGCCCATTGCCGTGGGCCCCGCCATCATTGACTCCGTGCCCGAGTTCCAGCCTATCGCCGTGGGCCCCGCTATCGTTGACTCCGTGCCTGAGTTTCAGCCCATCGCCGTGGGCCCCGCTATCGTTGACTCTTTCGAGCCCGTTGCCGTCGGACCCGCGCTGGTTGAGTTCCCCCTACCCGAAGGTGCTTTGACTGAGGCCAACCCTGCTCTGAAGGGTGCCCTCGTCCAGATCATCCTGAACATCAACACCAATGCTGCTGGCTCCCCCGTGGCTATCGAGGGCGCCCCCGCCGTCATTGACCCCGTGGTGCCCGTCGCCCCCGTGGTGGTGGACCAGGCCCCCGTGATCGTCGCCCCCGTGGTGGTGGACCAGGTACCCGAGATTGTCGCCCCCGTGGTGGTGGACCAGGCCCCCGTGATCGTCGCCCCCGTGGTGGTGGACCAGGTACCCGAGATTGTCGCCCCCGTGGTGGTGGACCAAGCCCCGGTGATCGTCGCCCCCGTGGTGGTGGACCAAGTCCCCACCGCCCCCGCCGTCTCCCTCCCCGATACCCTCAACTAAGAAGTTGGTATAGGGACTAGAGATAAGAATTGAAAAATTATGAAATAAGTATGAATAGTGTGTCACCGACTCGATTAGAAGAAGGGACTGGCCGAAGAGTAAGGAACTGACTGAACATCTTGTATGAAATAAAGTTCGTGTTCCTGATTTGTTTTTTCTTAATATTATTATTACATGTAAAGGAAACCTGACAAATGAACTGGGATAATCATCAAACTGCACTGAGAGGCGTCCTCAGAATCTAAATTCCATTTTTTTAAACATAATTTGGTGTTCATTTAAAAACGACTTATCGGGTCGCAATGAAGATTTGCCAATTTGATTAGATGATACAAATAGAGGCTTGCACTTGGTTAAATTGCGAATAAATGATTAAAACAGAAATTACAGCCTATTCAAGTTATGAGGTTTTTGCGTCAAAGAACTTTCAAAGAAGGGGTACTTTCAGCCGCTACTAATGCCCATAATAGATATTCAATTGTAAAATACTTCATGTACAGACATCTGAAATATAATACACAGTTAGAAATCGATCCAAAAATCGTTTAGGGTCTTGTTGTAACAGTTCCAAACAGCTTGTGAAATTCTCAGCCTTTTTCGTTTTTGTTCGGCCGCAGCCGTTAGCATTCTACGCACCCACCGCGCTGAGACTTTTTTCATTCTCAAATGGTCATGTATAACTTATGTTATGAACACTCCCTATTGATATCTTTAGATGTTCAGATATAAAACAAACTGTACAACGATCCGCCAAAATAACCTTTTCAACATTTTTTATCATATCTTCAGTTACTGCAGTCGGAGGGCGCCCTGAGCGCGAGTCGTCATTAGTGAATGTCTTCCTCTCTCAAACTCAGCACACAATGGAGTTAAAAGGAAATCTATCACGGATAAGCAGGCTTTACAAATTAATGAGGAATAGGTAGTCGATTAAGTTCTACAAGGAAAACTTCGTAAAAATTCCATTGAAAATTACTTTGATCAAATTGTTAGTTGTGTAAGCCCCTCTTTGTACGGAACCCTACACTGCACGTGGTCTAACACGCAATGGGCATTGTCCTAAATATTGACAATAGTTACAAATTATAATTCATTTTAAAGGTATAAATAATGGCCATAAATGGTAAAATGGTAGGTCAGTAACTACAATGCCACAATTATAAATTAATAATATTCACTGATTTCTTATATTTTTGTGAATAAGTTTAATTCGACCTGCTAAGGCGCGAGACACAGATAGGACGTGGGGCGAGGGCGCGGTAAGATGTCAAGATGTATATAGAGTCACAGGCCACAGGTGTTCTTACTCTGCGGTTCGCTTTATACATCTTACCGCGCCCTCGCCCCACGTCGCATCTGTGTGTCTCGCGCCTTAGCAGGTCGAATTAAACTTATTCACAAAAAATACAAGAAAATGACCCGAAAGGGTGATGGGGACTCCAAAAAGTGACAATCGACAACTTCCTCAATGTCCCAGGAAATTACAATGTGACTATTCCAGACTTGACATAGGTATTACAAATTTGGGCTTTGCTGCGACAAGATCTTTAGCCTCCAACCAGTTACCGTTGAGAAAGTTGCAAGGGCACGGATAGGCATACGCACTAGAGCAAAGGGAGTGGATCAAGTGACCATTGACATGATATTGCTGACTTTGCCGACTACTCTTGACATTCTGACTGGTATTGTTAACAAAAGCATTACGTCTATGACATTTCCGACGATCTGGAAAATTGCACAAGTGACGCCGTTTACCAAAAAAACCCAGTCCCGTACATTTCACTGACCTACGTCCCATCAGTATCCTTCCCTGTGCATCCGAGATATTAGAGAGAGTGGTACCTATGCGATCAGCTGTCGCAATACTTAGAGAACTGTATTCTGCGAGAACTGCAGTCGGGCTTTCGCAAGGGTCGATCGACCGTCACTGCATTGCTCGATGTACTTGACAACATTCTTCATGCGCGAGACGTTGGTCATAGCACTCTACTGGTTTTGCCAGATTCCTCTGGGCTTTCGACAGCGTAAGCATCCCTCGTCCCTCTCCTGTTGTCGAAGATGTATTACGCATTTGATATAGCTACGGTGAAATGGTTTGACAGTTACCTCACCGGTCGGGCACAATCGGTCGGGGTCAAGAAAATGGCTGGAGGGACACTGTGGTCGTCCCTGCGTCTCCTGACGCGGGGAGTGCCACAAGTTCCATTTTAGAACCGTTGCTTTTTATACTGCATAGTGCCGACATTATTGACGATTATTGAAAGAGCAGCGACCACTACCACTTGTACGCTGATGATCCAGTTATACACGTCAAGTGTCCCAATAGACGCAGCGTTGCAGTACGTTAAATAAATTCGTACCTCGATCGTATTGCTGCATGGTCGAGCAGAAACTCCTGAATCCTGGTAGGTCCAAGTACATAGTACTTGGAACCAAAGAGTATGTAATCACTACGTTTTAAGAGTCGGCACTTGCTAACACGTTTTCAAAATTATGAACGTAGTTTGTACCAACCTAATAAAAAATAGTAATACCAACATGAGAATGAAATTGCAAAACATTAGTGATTAACTACGTATCACATATCGATATCGATAAAAAAAAATCGAGGATTCTCTTAGGTGCGTCATTTTCATGCTTTGGAAATTAAAGTAGACGATAAATCCCAACAAAGCACGTCAACTCAATTATTTCGAGTATGACATGGTGTGAATGGATTATCGCTTACTTTCATAATGAAAAAGGCATTTTTTTAATCAAATAATTTATTTAGCATCAAGTGTAGAAAACCTAATGTCACCAATGCGTCGCGTCGCTATCAAAACTTTGCACTTTGGTCGAATTTCAGATCTTTGGAGTCTGCAACAAACAAAACAATAAGTCAAAAAATATATTACCTATACCATATTTATTTGAGGCCGAGACAAAATGAAACTTTTTGATTCTTTTAAAATGATACTGTCTGATAATATTGTATACGTAATTTTTTTTATAAAGTATTAAATCTAATTCAATCTAATTTACTTAATTCTTCGTGTAAAAACCGAAATAACATGAACCGATTTTTTGACAATGAAAATAATCTAGAGTACTGAAAAGTTGTTTACATTTTGTCTCGGCCCCAAATAAATATGGTATAGGTACTGCTAATATTATTAATGTCAAGGAACGTTTGTATCACCTTTTTACTAATTTTAGACAGCAAGTAGAAATATCTGGCAGAAATCAATCGTCCAAAATATCGATAAAAAAATGTACAACATGGGTACCGCACTACAACTGACGTTATCTTAAATTTGTCAAAATTGTAAATTGTTCTAAATAATTCAGCTGTTTTATCCAAGCGCGTTAAATAAATATCAAAATTTGCGGTACATTTATTATGATAAACTTGCTTATTTTACCTGGTTGGCTCCAGTGGAAATCTGGCTAAGAATATGCCAGACGTACATTTTCTGACTCTTCCAATGCCACAAATTTCACATTTCCTCAATGCTTTTCCTCCCATATTTCTTGTATAAATCACTTTTCACGCACTACACCTACTGCTAAAGGTAAAATAAATAAAATATTTCCACACAAAAACAACAAACGAACAAAATTAACGGCCATTTGCAAAATACGTAATACCAACATTACCAACATTACATTTGACATATAAACCGACTTAATTTTAAATCATGATACATCTACGTGATTCAATGCGGAGTTAATGCCTTTTGTTTTAGCAGGATTATATTTTTTGTTTCAATGTTGGCACAAAGTACGTTCCTAATATTTTTTGTATGGAGTGACGAGGGCCTGCTTGGAACTAAAATTCAAATTCGGAATACACTGGAAGTCCTGTCGACAAATGATGTAGCTATTGAGAGTCAACCCATAGCACGGATGGAAGAAGCATGTAATCTCGGCTTACTTATTGATCCTGAGCTACGCTTTGAGAAGCATATACTGCGAGTTGTGAGTAACTGCTTCTACCGCCTCAAGTTATTTTCATTTTTCATTTTCAATATACATATCGGCAAGCGCAAAATTGAATAACAAAAACAATTGAAAGTCGATATTCAAATGTTTCACATTTTTAAAAAAAAGAACATCATTTGAAAAAAGTTTCGTTCGAAAACCTTAAACCATGAAGATTCTATGTCAATTCAAAGAACCTATTGCAATAAAACGGCAATTTCATACTTTAACCCCTAATATTATCTAGGCTAAACTAAGTGTGATGTTGTCATCCATGGTTGCATACTTGGTTGAACAAAACGGCTTATACAGCGTGTGCAAAACGCATGTGCACGCTATTGCTTCTAGATCCCACCCCGCTCCCACATCAACCCGTACCTATGTTATCTCACTTGGTCTAGTCAGGCAAGGTACCACAAAGTTAGGGCCATCCTACCGCTGCACCGAACAGCAGCGTTCCGAGGCAGTTTCAGATTTGCGGCATCTATGGAACGATATCCCTCCTCCTATCCATGTTGCTACTGGTAGGTAAGTACGATTTTAAACAAAAGTTAGTAGGCTATTTGCTGGAAATGCAGAAAACCTATCCCTAATCCAGTACTTCCCTTAATTTATTATTATATGTGTAAATCTAGTCATTATTACGTATACGTAGGATATATATATCCGCTATCTATGCCCGTGTGTACATTCGTATTGTCCGTAATATGTATTGTACTGTAATTATTATGTATTGTTCCGGGTGTCAAAGAATAAAAAAATGGTCCCAGCTGAAAATTAGTTTTGCTGGTGATGTGTTGTTCACAGCACATGCTAGCCATGCATGCTGAGTTGGTGACCTTTTTTTGTTGCCACGGAGGCACAATGTCCTCATTTTTTGTTAGCTAATGTTTTTTATTGTTTTTCTATTTAGTTATATAGATTCTGTTATTTTTTATGTGTGTGATTCTGTGGTAATGTAAATGAATGGTTTCTTTCTTTCTTTGTACCTAAACAAACTGCCACACGGCTTAGCGAATATTTAAATATATTTAAAACTTTAGATAGATAGATAGAGAACACTTTATTGCACAACCAGGTGATAGAATTACACATAGCTTCTTATATCTAAGTAGTGATATACCTCCAATTGCATACCGCTTAGAGCAATCTCTTCCAGACAACCTTTGGATGGAGTGGATTGCACGATAAAATTAAAATTAATCAGGTACATACTTAATTTAAGCGAGTGCTCAGATAGTTATGTTTAGTATTATAGATTAATGCGGAAAGTAGCTAGGTATTAGGCATTTTCCTCGGGTCTTAGAACCGTCATTTGTAAAATTTATGTCTGTTTATGATAAAATCGATAACGATAAGAATTTGTGATATAAATACCGCCTGAAAATCGTGAGAGGATATAGTCAAAACTCTGACACTTGTGTAAAAAGGTAAGAAAACTTATTTTATTTTATTCTAACAAGATAGGATCGTGGCAAGTGGCAGTAGTAATGTGTCTTACAAAGTAGAGTATAATTATAGAAGAAAATAATCGTTCTGTCTTCTCCTCAGAACTCAAGATGAAATACTTCATTGCCTTCGCCCTGATCGCCGCTGTGGCTTCGGCCGCCATCGTTAGGCCGAGCCCCGTCTCGGATGAGGTGGCTGAGATCCAGCAGATCATCGCCGCTATCCAGAGCCCCAGCACTGACCCCGCCACCGCCGCCGCCCTCGAGGCGATGCTCCAGGACGCTCTCGGCGTCGCATCGCCCGTCGCCGTTGGCCCCGCCATCGTTGACTCCGTGCCAGAATTCCAGCCCATCGCTGTTGGCCCCGCCATCGTTGACTCCGTGCCCGAGTTCCAGCCCATCGCCGTTGGCCCCGCCATTATTGACTTCCCCGTTCCCGACGCCGGCGCCGTGACTGAGGTGGACCCCTCCCCTGTCGCCGTGGCCCCCGCCGCGCCCACCCCCGCTGCACCCGCCCCCGCGCAGGCCAGCTCCCCGCTAGTGCAAATCATCCTGAACATCAACTCCAACTCTGACGCCACCCCCGTCGCCGTGGAGGGCTCTCCTGCCATCGTCGCCCCCGTTGTGCCCGTCTCCCCCGTGCAGGTGGTGGACCAGGCCCCCGAGGTGCCCGTCTCCCCAGTGCAGGTGGTGGACCAGGCCCCCGTGATCGTCGCCCCCGTGGTGGTGGACCAGGCCCCTGAAATCGTCGCCCCCGTGGTTGTGGACCAGATCCCCGTCAGCCCCGTGCAGGTCGTCGACGTCGTGCCCGAGACCGTCGCCGTGGCGGAGCCCATCATCACCGCCCCCGCCGTCTCCCTCCCCGACACCCTCAACTAAGCGGTGCACTGACTATAGCCTACCATCTTTGTGTACTGTTTGGAACAATCTAAAGTAGCACCTTTGTTATATTGGTTCAATATACAAGTACAAGTTAATAAGTTTTCTTATTCTTTTTATCGATCGAACCGACATATCTACACCCGGTACCGTTTTTATATGGAGAGGAGTAGATATTTTCCAGTGCTTCATTCGTACTAGTGAGTTCTGGGTTCGAATATCAGTTTCCGTCTCGTCATCTCGTGCCGTGCGTGTCTGTCTGTCTTCCGTCAATAACATAGCCTATTGTGAATTTAAGGGTTACGTAGTCAAAAAGGAACCCTTATAGTTTCGTCATGTCCCTGTCTGTCGGTCCGTGGCGTAGCTCAGAGCCGATTAGTACTAAAAAGCTGAAATTTTGCACAGACATATATTAACCGACAAAATGGTACAATAAAACTTTAAAATTGTTTTCATTGGTACCTCCACTACACCAAATTAGGGATGCATTTTTTTATCACATCTGTTCGAAAAGAGAAAGTTTAACCTCGTAAACAGGGTCCAAAATAGCTCTTTGATCCCGAGGGATGAAAAGTGATTTGAATTTGGAATGTGGATATATAGTAAAAGTTCCAATCACCAAAGAGACCAATTACGAACATTGTATGAACAAGTAATTGGCTGTATGATAAAGAAACCGAGCGGCACGCGCGAGCCAAATTAAAAAAAAGTTTGTGAAAAAATAAAAGTCTCTCTCCGTCTTTGTTTGTAATTGTTTAAATGCTTAAATTCGAATTTTACTAAGTTTTTAAATAAAATGTAGTGTGTCTCCAAGTAGTGAGAATAAAAGTATTCTTTTGATTCTAGACGTAAAAATATCGTACGATCATTTTATTCTATTCTTATTCATAAGTTGCACTTATTTTTTTTTTAATAGAGGGTGATAAAAAGTAGTGTCCACCTCGGGAGCAACACTATCGACAACAACACTCGAGTGGTGTACCTACTTTGAATCTCGCTCTCTACTTTAGAATTCTTCGCTTCTCTCTGGATTCTTGTTTCCTAGGAAAACAATATTTTTGGATTGGTCGTTTAAAAATATTGTGAGTTTAGGAAACCCATTTTTCGATTTAGGGATCCGTTTGCGCTAAATTTTTGTTGGAGCAGGGCGTCCTCCCCGCCCTCTCCTGGCTAAACTGTTGATTGTAGAAACGTGAAGAAATTCAGGGCAGTAGCACATTATAATGAACTTAAATCTTAAAAGGAAAATTTCACGGTTAAGTAGGCTTTACAAATTAACGACTAATAGGCGACCAACTCTGTGCTATTCAAGTTGGCAGATTTGTGCCCCAGCCGTAATGTCCGAGTGTTTATATGTGAATTACGACTACCAAAGTAGCTTGCTGGTGAGAAAACTACAATGAGACATGCAATTTACTACATGTCGGTTTTTACCTCTATTTTTACATTGTATGTATTTTTTATGGCCCTTTAAATTGGGATAAGCTTTTTTTATTTGTATTTTTTATGATGGTGGTGACAGACCTGTTTACTTTTGGACTGAATAGCCACACTTTGAGATTTTTTTTAGTTTTAAAATAACAACACGATTCTTAAGAAGTAAACCTATTCCGTCCAAAAAATATGTACCAGATACTTCGTGGTATGGTCTCTTTATTTATGCAAGCTCCGAACTTGATCCATTTAAAGTTCGGTCAAAAGTTTTTTTTTATAGTTATTCAAGAAATTTCACAAAGTACATATTTAATACAAAAGACCCTCACTCATATAGGTTTATCTGTGAGGTGAGTTACCATTAGCTTAAAATTAGCTTAAAAAAAGTTAAAATATTTTTTGATAATAAGAATTGTGGGTTGGGAAAGACCCACGAGATTGGCGGGGGACTGATAGCGTTGGCGTGACAGGGCAGAGGCCTATGCCCCGCTGTGGACTCTTTTCATTGGCCGAATAGATAGACAGAAAAAACTGGTATAAAATAATAACCAACAACTCGACTACTGAACATTGCCTACTAGGCAGGCGGGACCAACCTAGATACCTCACCATGATTCACAACGTCGAATTGGAGTCCCGCCTATTTAGAAGTTAATACTGTAATTTTTTACATCATTTTTTAATTTTTGCCTTTTTAGTTTTTCTTAGATTAATGCTTATTTCGTATAGACTGCGACAGTCGCGCAAACACGGCGAATCGTTTAAGATCATATTCGTCAAAATCTGACCATTGGTTAAGGAGTTATGAGGGACCAAACCCCTCTTTCTTCGGAACTCTACACTGCGCGTGGCCGGACACGCACTTGGCCGGTTTATTATTTTTGTTTTCATAGTCTTTTTTTTAATTATAGTACAGCGCCATCTAGTGACAAAGTAGATAACTTCTTGTAAATAAAATATATCGCAATTTTTGTAAACATTAATGGTCTTATTTACAAAAAACCTCACAGAGGTAGTTTAAATAATCTGTGGTTACGTTTTTCTTTTACCGCAGACTATATAAACTTATTTAAGGAACTGTGTTTTTAAAACAAGACCTTTTTTTTATTTGCTTTTTGTTTTTGACAATTCTTTCGAGCTCTGCCGCAGTCGGGTAAAAACCAAAATTAGGACCCATTTCGTGTCGAGAATCGTTGATTCTTTAAAAAGATTGTAGTAATCAATAGTACTACTAAAATATCCACGGCATGAAAACAAAAAACCGCCCAAGTGCGAGTCGGCGCACAAAGGGTTCCGTACCATTATCTATACAATATTAGACACAAAGATCGAGCAGCAAAAATCACGTTTGTTGTATATTTACGACCAGATATTTATGATCACGAGTTTATAGATGACCGATATAACGTAAAGGTACAGACGAGATAGAAATCACACCATTGAAACAGAAAAGCAAGACGCAGGCGGAGTTTTAGTGGCAGTTTCAAAACGAATTCAATTATCACATATTCAGTTCTTGGGAAGCACCTGTGAGGGTCTAATAGAGACAATTTAAAGTGGCAACATTTTATTCACGTTTAAAACTACAAAGCATTATGTAGTTTCCTCTTACCATCTTCTCCTAAGATCGATGCATTAAACAATTTCTTAACACATGCTAACGGTATTTTGAACTCTATCGACAGCGTAATAGTAAGTAGGTGACTTCAACCTTGGCTTCATAAATTGGTCACTAAGCGATCCCAATATCCGACATCTCCAAGCATCTGCACATGAAAATGTTCTAGGATATCCACTAATTGACTTTATAACGCTGAATAATCTGAAACCATTTATCGTAATCGCCAACACCTATGATGAAATCCTATAATAGACTTCATTTTATCAAACGTGCCATCACTTTTTGTCAACAAACCTCCATCAACAATCAGTAAACTAGATAATTACCACCCTCAACTGTTAATCGATGTAAATGATAATTGTTTATGTACACTCGCTCCAAATCCAATCCATGTAACACAGCCGTGGGACGCCATGTCTAACTAAACAGTGTTATTCTATTCCACCGACTTCAAAAAAGGAGGAGGTTATCAATTCGACTCGTAGGTTTTTTTTATATTTTTTTGGCTATGTTCTCACATAACTCCATCAATTCTTAACCGATTTTGACAATTCTTTTTTTGTTCGAATAGGTATAACGTTCCATTGGTCCCATTTTAATTTGGTGAGGATCTGATGAAGACTTTCAGAGATGGAGAACGGAACTCTTCAATGGACAGCAGTAAATAAGGCCTAATGGGGCCCATCATTTAGTAATATCCGTATGTTTCATAAAATAGCGTAAAAGTAGTCCCAAGGTAATTTGGTGATGCTCTGGTGAAGACTATCGGAGATGGAAATTGAGAACTTAAAATATTAAGGGACTTATTTAATTTTCTCCCGCTCCCCCACTAAAAATTGAAAAATAAAAATAAAAGTCGTTGTCCAAAAATATGTCCTAGTCATGAAACTGGGCACCGATTACAAAGTTATACTTCTGCAATACCTACATGTATTACATAGTTCTAATTATTTAAATTATTTCTAACTATTTAGTGTTGTAGTGTTTTGAATTCGGTTTTAATTTTTTATTTATTTATTTTTTTACATAAATAAGACTGAAATAAACTAAGAACCCAAAAGGATTTTAGAAATTCATAAATCGACCACGTGAAACTCAAATGGTATTCCATCTAATATGACGAATTGCGATGAAACCGCAAGTTCAGGCAAAGATAGTATAACCAACTTATTTGGATCTAATTTTTCATCAAATTTCACCCGCACGAGGGACAACATTGATCTGCCAAACATAGATGTGCTCAATCAGATGAGCTCTCTTAGTCGCGGGTAGTACCCGTCCAGGGAGTAACACTAGCGCCACCTAGGAAAAAAAAATCTAGAAATTTGCAAAAAGTGACAGTACAATCTCTCAATCATGTTAATAGTGATTTTAGTGATTTTTTGTGTGGCAAAAAACCTAGGACTAGCTATCATTAACGCCAGAAACGGCCGTTTTGGCATAAATGCTATCTAGTCCCAGGTTCGTGATCCTAGGTTCTTTGTCGTGTGTCCGAAAATCACTGTTAACCTGATTGAGAGATTGCACTGACACTTTGCTGATCTGTAAACAAAGAAATATATTTTTTCGTGGGTGGCGCTAGGGTTACTCCCTCAGAACACAATTGTGTTAAGGGGCTCCATCAATGGAAAAATATCGTACCTTTTTTACATATCGTTTATGCAAAAAGTTTCTGTACAATCTCTCAATCATGTTAAAAGTGATTTCTAGAAATAAGAAATGGGCTTAGAATAGAATAGAGTGTAACGCACATAACATGTGTAACTTTAACATAACTTTCACAAAAAAATTGGTATAACTTGGATTTGTCTGTTTGAAACGACATCTCACAAGTTTTGCAGAAAATCCGAAAAAGCAAAAAAATACCTACTGCTGACGTAATCGTCAAAAATAAGCAAAGCAAAGACCCCCCACCCCCTGTAGAGCTTACGTAATTAAACTGATTACCTAATTAAGCCCAATCTCAAAGGATCTGCTGTTATCCGTTGAAGAGATCCGTCTCTAATTCACAGCATCATACCATATTATTCAAAACATCTATCTACTTACTTATTCAGTCACGAAATAATCCCAAACTTTACAGTTCAAGGCGTCAATTCTACTAAATACTTTGCAGTTCATAGGGGGTCCAGAGACTCCCTTTGAACTCGAGCGAACTCGTACGAACTCCGAGTATAACACGGAGGGTACACATTGAAACTGCACGTGAACTGCATGAGCATAACAACGGCATGCCAAGGATCATACAGCAAGGGCCAGAGACATGAATGAAAAACCTAGTAGAATACTTTTTCTGCAATGTCATCCGTTGGCATTGTTCTTGTCATGCTAATGCTGGGATATTGTTTGCAACTTAAGAGAATTGACGTCCAGATCTGTTAACCACTAAGGAGTTCCAGCGTCCTTTAGTTCCACCATCAGACCCTGACCACCATGATACATAAATGCTCACTTATTACTATCCAATTGCTCGTTTTCTACGTTACTACCTACCATATTTTAATATATTGTAGCCTAAATCATAATCGTAAGTTCAATACCTATTTGAAGAGCTTTCAATGGTAACTGAATTCATTCATACCGTTCCCGCTGTTCCCAGTACTTGAGAACCTTTCCGGAAGCGTTCCCAGGAATGGCACAACAGCACGTACGCACGTTGCCCATCGCTCCACGCATGCACGTATCACTCACGCGTGTATCCCAGAGAGGTAGGCAGAGACCCGGGTTTGCCGTTTGCCCCGACCGAACCTCTTCTGTTTCATGCACGTTAATTAGTCGCTGCATGCAGACACGCCGGTGTCTTGCCCTTCGCTAGCACATCCCCTATTTGGTAGACTTATAACCTTAGCCGTCCCCTACCGGCCCTTCGACTCACATTCGCTCGATTGATATACTCGTATTTCTCTTTCGTCAATTTTATTTGGTCCTTGTAAATTGGTACACGGTCGCAGATTCTAAACTATTCGACCGAAGAACGTGATGTAAAGAGCAATTTTTATCTTCATGAAATCATTTTAACTCAAGAGTCTTTTTAACCGACTTCAAAAAAGGAGGAGGTTATCAATTCGACGCGTTTCAAGACCAGCACATAATTATATTTTGGGCACCGGCTCCAAATTATACTTCTACAATACCTACATGTATTAGGGGTTAAAGTATGAAATTGCCGTTTTATTGCAATAGGTTCTTTGAATTGACATAGAATCTTCATGGTTTGAGGTTTTCGAATGAAACTTTTTTCAAGTGGTTTCTATGATGTACTTTTTTTAAAAAATGTGAAACATTTGAATATCGACTTTCAATTGTTTTTGTTATTCAATTTAGACAAGAAAGATGGATACTGCGAAAATTCGAGTGATTTTTGAATACGAGTTCCGACGCGGAACTAACGTGGCAGAAACAGCCCGCAATATCAATGCTGCGTTTGGAGAGGGGTCTACTAATGAACGCACCGTGCGATTTTGGTTTAAACACTTTCGTGATGGAAATTTCGACTTAAAGAACGAGCCACGAGGAAGACCGCCCACACAGGTGACCAACGATGAATTAAGAGAGATAGTGGAAGCCGACCCTAGTCAAACTACCCAGGAATTAGCGGCATGGTTTAATGTTACCTTACCCACAATATTGACTCACTTGCGTCAAATCAATAAAATAAAAAAATACGAAAAATGGGTGCCTCATGATTTGACTGATCTGCTCCACGACAACGCGAGACCTCACACAGCACGAGAAACCATTTTGACCCTTCAGGAACTGCAGTTAGAAACCATTCGTCATCCTCCGTATTCACCAGACCTTGCTCCAACGGACTACCATTTTTTTCGTGATTTGGACAATTATCTACGTGACAAGTTTTCTTCCCAGGAGGCAGTACAAAATGCTTTCACACAGTTTGTGCAGTCTAGATCGTCGGAGTTCTATCGCAAAGGCATTAATGACCTTCCCATTAGATGGCAGCAAAGTATAGATAATAATGGCAACTATTTTGATTAAATAAATTTGTTAAAAATTAAAAAAATTAACAATGTAGATTTTCAGTACAAATCGGCAATTTCATCCTTTAAACCCTAATATAAATACTTCTTACTGCTTTTTACTGCTGTAGTGTTTCGAAGGCGGTTTTTATTTGTTATTTAAAATTTTTTAGTGGAATCGACTTTATATATACAAGACCTATAATTTATACAATTCATATTATATATGTAAGACCTTTATATATACAAGAAAATATAAGACCTTTATATGGAAGGAAGTGAATATTATCAGATGCTTCATTCATATAAGTAAGTTTCTACTAATATGAATGAAGAACCTGATAACATACTCCCCTCCATTCAAAGTTTCTGTGTTTCTTTTTTATATGGCGATATTTCTTCCATACATATTTCTTCTACTTTTACTTCTAAAAACCGGACAAGTGCGAGTCGAACTCGCCTACCAAGGGTTCTGTACAAATTTGTAGGTACTAACATAATAGTTCAGGAATTGAGTCTTGCAGTTTTTTCCGAGCTTTACCCGAACTACAAAGACAACTTTTTTATGATTTAATTAAAAGTGCATAGATTTCAGATTTTTCTCTCTATTTGTAGTATAAGTTGATATTACTCGCCAAATTTCATAGTTCTTAGTCAGTGGAAAGTACCCTATAAATTTTCATTCCCTTGAGTATCGAAATATACGTTTAAAAAAAGGAGGAGGTTATCAATTCGACGCGTATATTTTTTATATCTTTTTTGGCTATGTTTTCGCATAACTTCGTCAAATCTTAACCGATTTCTACAATAATTTTTTTTGTTCGAACAGATATAATGTCCCATTGGTCCCATTTTAATTTGGTGAAGATCTTATGGAGACTTTCAGAGATGGAAAACGGAACTCTTCAATGGACAGCAGTAAATAAGGCCTAATGGGGCACATCCTTTAGTAATATCCGTATGTTTCACAAAATAGCGGAAAAATAGTCCCAAGGTACATAATTTGGTGATGTTCTGGCGAAGACTGTCGGAGATTGAAATTGAGAACGTAAAATTTTAAAGCAACGAATTAACTAGGGTAAATTATGGTTATAAGGGTATATATCTCTCCCGCTTCCCCACAAAAAATTGAAAAATAAAAAAATTGATTAAAAAATAAAAATCGACTTCGAAACCCTATAGCAGTAAAAAGTTAGAAATAATTTAAATAATTAGAAGTATGTATACATGTAGGTACTGTAGAAGTATAATTTGTAGTCGGTGCCCAGTTTCATGACCAGTGCATCTTACCCGTCATGACTACGGAGCCGAGACGTGGACACTCACGGTTCGACTAGTCCACCAATTTAAAGTCGCTCAGCGAGCTATGGAGATAGCTATGATCGGTGTTTCTCTGCGGGATCGAATCCGAAACGAAGTGATTCGCCAGAGAACTAAAGTAATCGACATAGCTGAACGGATTAGTAAACTGAAGTGGCAGTGGGCTGGTCATATCTGCCTCAGGACCGACAACCGTTGGGGTAGACTGGTTCTAGAGTGGAGACCGCGAATCGGTAAACGTAGCGTAGGACGCCCTGTGACCAGGTGGAGCGACGACATTCGCAAAGCGGTGGGCAGTAACTGGAAAAGAAGAGCCGAAGATCGCGCTCAGTGGCGTGTCTTGGGAGAGGCCTATGTCCAGCAGTAGACTGACACATATATTTTTGGCACCGACTCCTTATACTTCTACAATACCTACATGTATACATACTTCTTATTATTTAAATTATTTCTAACTTTTTAGTGCTGTAGGGTTTCGAAGTCGGTTTTTATTAATTATTAATTTATTTTTTATTTTTACGTCAACTTAGAAGTTTGATTTTCCTCAGCTTCAAGGGACTATAGACCTGAGTATATGGTTTTAATTTCAACTCGATACCTCTACGCGTTTCCAAGATAAAGGGTCTTGACAGACAGACGGACGGACAACAAAGTGATCCTATAAGGGTTCCGTCTTTCCTTTTGAGGTACGGAACCCTAAAAATGGAACTGGGCCTTAATTTGTGCCGAACTACGCATTCATAGGAGGAATAAAAAAAAGTTTGTAATTATATTTTTAGTTCAGTATATTGAAACAATATAACAAAGGTGTTATTTACGTTGTTCAACATAGTACACAAAGATGGTACGCTATAGTCAATGCACCGCTTAGTTGAGGGTGTCGGGGAGGGAGACGGGGGCAGGGACGATAGGCTCCGCCACGTCGACGACCTGCACGGGGCTGACGGGGACCTGGTCCACAACCACGGGGGCGACGATCACGGGGGCCTGGTCCACCACCACGGGAGCGACGATCACGGGGACCTGGTCTACCACCACGGGGCCGACTGGCACCTCGGGGGCCTGGTCCACCACCTGCACGGGGGAGACGGGCATCTCGGGGGCCTGGTCCACCACCTGCACGGGGGAGACGGGCATCTCGGGGGCCTGGTCCACCACCTGCACGGGGGAGACGGGCATCTCGGGGGCCTGGTCCACCACCTGCACTGGGGAGACGGGCATCTCGGGGGCCTGGTCCACCACCTGCACGGGGGAGACGGGCACAACGGGGGCGAAGATGGCGGGAGAGCCCTCCACGGCGACGGGGGTGGCGTCAGAGTTAGAGTTGATGTTCAGGATGATCTGCACCAGCGGGGAGCTGGCCTGGGCGGGCGCAGCGGGGGCAGGCGCGGCGGGGGCCACGGCGACAGGGGAGGGCTCCACTTCAGTCAAGGCGCCGCCGTCGGGAACGGGGAAGTCAATGATGGCGGGGCCGACAGCGATGGGCTGGAACTCGGGTACGGAGTCAACGATGGCGGGGCCAACGGCGATGGGCTGGAACTCGGGCACGGAGTCAACGATGGCGGGGCCAACGGCGATGGGCTGGAACTCGGGCACGGAGTCAACGATGGCGGGGCCAACGGCGATGGGCTGGAACTCGGGCACGGAGTCAACGATGGCGGGGCCAACGGCGATGGGCTGGAATTCTGGCACGGAGTCAACGATGGCGGGGCCAACGGCGATGGGCGATGCGACGCCGAGAGCGTCCTGGAGCATCGCCTCGAGGGCGGCGGCGGTGGCGGGGTCAGTGCTGGGGCTCTGGATAGCGGCGATGATCTGCTGGATCTCAGCCACCTCATCCGAGACGGGGCTCGGCCTAACGATGGCGGCCGAAGCCACAGCGGCGATCAGGGCGAAGGCAATGAAGTATTTCATCTTGAGGTCTGAGGAGAAGACGAAGAGGTTATTTTTCACTGTGATACACTCTACTTTTTTACAATAAATGAAATAAAAAAATGGGATTTCCTTACCTTTTTAGGCCCTTGTCAAAGAATTGACTATACGTTTCTGCGATTTTCAGGCGGTATTTATATCACTCAGTTTAACGTTATCGATTTTATCATACGTATAAATTTCACAAATTACGGTTATTAAACCCGCCAAAAATTTTTTAAATATACCTACCTGCTATCTGCACCAATGTAGCTTATACAAGGTTACCTTAATAATACCCAATTAGTGAAACAACAACTATATAAGAGGCTATTTCCTAACAATAATATGTTTGTTCCTTATATGGTTTTCCAGTTTTTCTAATTCTTATTTTAGTGGCGCTGCTGATAGATAGGTAGGTACCTAACCCCCGGTTTCTCGTACACTAACAAGCTGTTAATCTACCGTTAACAGCTGTCAGTGGTTTTTTTTGTATGCATTTGGTCAATTGACAGCTGTTAAGAGTAGATTAACAGCGTGTTACTGTACGAGAAACTGGGGGTAGTGCCTTAAATGCGTTATTTCTGAAAAAACCCAATAAAATTACGATTTCTGAAGATATCGGTCTATCTGTGGATAATTGTTCATTTATTTTGGGGTCGGTCCTTGAATCAAAGTATATTGGGGAAATACAGGGTGGCCAACTTGGAGGTATACAACTTTTTTTTGCCGCCATTTTGTTTTGACTTTGTGTAATTATGGAGCGTTTTACGACAGAACAACGTGTTTTAATTATTAAAACGTTTTACTCAACCCAATCATGTATTGCGGAAACTCTGAGAAAATTGCGGCCGATTTTTGGTAGAAATAACTTACCTTCGCGGCTAACAATAGCTCGTTTAGTGAATAAATTTGCACAGTATGGCATTATAACAGATAAAGCAGTTCCTTACCGTGTCAGAAAGGCTCGTACAGAACAGAATATCCAAATTGTTCGTCAAAGTGTAGCCGAAGAACCCACATTGTCTACCAGGCGACGTTCGCAACAACTCGGAATTAAGAGGACTTCTCTACAGACAATTTTGAAGAAAGACCTTTGTTTGTTTCCATATAAGGTACAGATAACTCAAGAACTTCGGCCTCGAGATCATGAATGCCGTCGTGATTACTGTAATGCTATGCTAACAAAGCTGGAAAGAGACCCAAACTTTCATCAAAAAATTATTATGAGTGATGAAGCTCATTTCGACCTCAGCGGATTTATCTCGCTATTGGGGAGAAGAACAACCTTCTTTGATCCACGAACGACCACTGTATCCTCGTCGAGTAACAGTTTGGTGTGGAATTTGGTCAGGAGGGGTAGTTGGGCCTTATTTCTTTGAAGATGCTATGGGTGATGCTGTTACAGTGAATGGACGGTACCGTGAGATGATTATCAATTTTTTCTCGAATCAAGTGAATCAATTGGGCTTAGGAAACATGAGGTTTCAACAAGACGGGGCCACATGTCACACGGCACGAGCCACAGTAGAAACATTAAAAAGAATGTTTCCCGGTCGATTAATTTCGAGAAAGGGTGACATTGATTGGCCCCCAAGATCGCCTGATTTAACAGCTCCTGACTTTTTTCTGGGGGCTATCTAAAGGGACGTGTCTATGCTAACAGGTCAATGAATCTTCAGCAATTAAAACAAAATATTCGAGACACAGTCACGGAGATAACGCAGGAAATGTGTGAAAATGTGATGAAAAACGCGATGAAAAGGGTTCGCATCTGCGATGCTGCTAGAGGTGGACATTATTTTCCATGTTTAACTGCCGGCCCTAAATGCTATATTTAACAAAGAATACTTAATATATTTTATATTTCATAGAATAAAATTACAAAACTAAAGTGTAATACACCTGTTATTTGTGTCATTACACACAGTTTTTATTCTGCGTTATATCTTTTTAATCATCGTTGCTAGAACCCTAACATTTTGCAACACTTAACTTTGGTTATTTAGCAATACCATCAATATATAACATCAAAAGTAGATATAACGAATTTAAAATTATTTAGTCTCAAACAGAACTCAATAATGTAAAGAATGATGTGCTGTCAACTGCACTACGATAGGACCTAATGAGGGTCAATATTTATTTACTTATTTATCCACTAACATCTATCTTTACAGGATGCGCCTAATACTACAGACAGACAGCTACCTACATGCATTCATAAACTCACGCTTGTACCCCGGAGGGAGACAGAGACCATAGCTAATTTTAATACTATTTTTAATGCTAATTTTAATATTAAATCTATAGGACTGTAGGACTGTCTACAAAGTTTGTTAGTGTGTAAAACTAGGCACTTGTAGCAGTTTAGGGCCGGTTTCTTCTTTTTTAAAGCCATGGCACACATCGTCACACCTACTATATTGGTGTAACTTTATTTATTTTTAATAATTTTTCTAGTTTAATCAGATTTAAGAAATATTGTTGTCGTTTTCTTATAAGCACCATAATTGTACTCTTGTTGTTTTATTGTGTGTTTTGTCTTTGAAATATTTTTTTTCTATTCTATTCTAACCTTAGCGCTGAATGACTGCCCCATCTCGAGCTACCTCGACCTGTCAAAATTGGGTATTGATTATATGGCAAATGCAAGACTACAATTATAATTTTTTAATGTTCATTGCATAGCCAGACTTCCTACTTGTTGATGTGGGTTAATCGATTTTGCAATGTTCGATTGTCGAATTGTCATAGTGAACCTATTTCATACAACTAAAATTCATGGTCACCTGCAGGGGTAGTACGATGGCGTGATTTAATTAATGTACTGAAAAGTCGCGACATTTCACATTTAAAACGCGTCACTAGCGTCGTCGGTGGTCGTACTACCCATGCTAAGATGCTGAGTTCACGTCACCTGAGATCACATAAGACACGTGAGTTCACGTGACGCGTGACTAATATATCCCTAGATTACGCGACCCGCAAAACCACATGGATTACAATTTTCGGACACAATCCATATCTTCTTCCTCTCAACCTTAGACGGCAGGTTGACCTATGCGGTTTTGTTGCAATGTTGATGTCGCCCGTAACGCAACGAGTAGCGTGTAAAGGTCGGTGTAGCCGACTATACCTAATTGATAGAATCGTAAAACAGTTATAGATAATCGTGCTAAAGTTTATTGCCGATTAAAGTTAATCCCAATTTATATCCAGAAAAGGGTGCAATATAATCATAATAAATAACATTAGACAGATAGGTTTATCAGGATACTTTGTTATCGGAATTCGTGGCTTCCTTTTATTGCATCAGTCCATTGGCTTTTAAGCAGTCTACTGTTCAGAGATAGGTATACGTAGGTAAGGATAGGTAGCAAGTGTGTAGAATGGTTCCTATAAAGCTATGGGACGTCCATTTTTAAACAGTTCGACAACCAGTTTCAAAAATGAGGCTCACTAACTACCTACCTAGTTGAGTCGGCGGAGGGCCCGTGGATGCGAACGGCAAGGGACCGTGAAAGATGGCATTTGGGGAAAAAAGCCTATAGGTACCCAGTAGTGGGCGTGGTGGGCTAAAGATGATGATGATGGCCGTAAACCTGGGTCCTAAAAATTACTATTAACATGATCGAGAGATTGATCTGGCACTTTTTGCAAAATTGATCTAAACAAAAGATGTTTTTTTTTCATTGGTGGCGCTAGTGAACTTATGGATCATTCTCTTAGGGATGCAATTCCCGTACAAATGTAGTTTGGTTTTTATTTACATACGACATGCGATCCGGGGATCGCAATGAAACTTTGCCAATACGTTTAGAGGACACAAATCGAGGTTTGATCGTGCTAAGAATTGGAAATAAACTTATCAAAATGAAATTATTGCCTAGTGAACAGGGCAAGCAGGCTCTGGGCACATTACGATAATGGGGCCCCTACAACCTTGACAGAACACCATTTTGTAAGATTAGACCAAGAAAATAGTAAGCAATATACCTAACGTAAAACATATTGTGTATAATTTTTGTATACACAATACTTTCTTAATAAAATCGTTATCGTTTGGTGATCTGGCAGGATCAAGGGGGCCCCTATCGATTGCGGGGCCCTGGGCCCGTGCCCAGAGTGCCCAGTGGGAAAGAGGGGCCTGCTTGTGCTTGTTAGTTTCTATGTAAAGTCTTGTGATGTTCTAATTTATTTTTTAGTC